>JXSR01S014766.1:58496-72763 GCA_000969725.1 Ophiothrix spiculata | reverse complement strand
ATGTAACCATGTTGTTGGTTGTTTCAGGTATCAATGAGTGTACTTTGTTCTCTGACATCTGCCCTAATGCCACCTGTGTTGATAGACCAATCCTCTATGAGTGTCTGTGTGATCCAGGTTATCAATACAATGAAGAAACTAAAGTCTGCGATGGTAAGTTATCTAAATAAACCTGACTTGCATATCAAAACAATCCACATAACAAGGTTTTGTTTAAAATATGTGTGGTATTGAAAGTATGTTGGCAGATCTAGAAAGTTTTGGCAGTCCAAATCTTTTTCCAAAAAGTAGATATAGTACAGGAATCAAACCAGCCCAAAGCCTCGGGTACCATTTAATAAAATATGAGTGGAAACCAGTCCAGTGATGAACTTTACAGGGCTTGGGTATTCTAGATTTGAAAATAGAACTTGCATTGACTTGAAATTTCAAAGTTTTTCAGTTTATCTTTTCAAATTGTCATCTCAGATTGGTATGTATTCATTGACTCTAAAAGACAAAGGTTACAATAATTATTATAGTGATTGTTGATTTCATAAACAAACAGTTTATCACTTTTGTTTTATTAAAAGATCTCTGGATGTCACCTAGTAGGTATTTTCAATATCTTAAGACAGATCTGTTTATTTGCCATATTATCATCCTATCCTAAGCCATGTTCAAATTGGCATTTCTGTAAGCACTCATTTCTAATATTCTTCAGAATTATGGTCAAATGCAATCATACCAGAGCTTTCCATAACAGGTGAGTTGGTCTGTCTCCTCACAACACACTAAAAAGCACACAGTCATAATCATCAAGAGTGTTATATCCTAATTTACTACACCTCTTGAATATTTATAAGTCAATACAGTCTTTCTATTGGTCAAATAGCGGTGACGCGTAAAAAAAGTTTTTAAACTACTTTCTCGTGTGTGCAGTATACTCAAGTACAGCCGCGTGGGTATGCGTTACCCGTTCCGCCTGTGGCTCACGGCAAAGTACTGAATTTGTTGACTTTTAAATATGTTTATTTAATATCATAGTTATATTTTGACTTTTTTGACGTGTAGTAAAACAAATACAACATGGTTTATTTCGGAGAAGTATTGCGAAATACTGTCCCCGGGTGTTGGATGATCGAGACTTCCTCACTCAGCTGCGCCTCAGGAGGAAGTCTCGATCATCCAACACCTCCGGGACAGTATTTTGCGATACTTCCCCTCAAACCATGTTGTATTTGTATACTGTTATGATTTTACTGACCTGAAATGCGCAAGAGACTTTATTCCTACATCAGGTAACATAATTGTTTTACTGCTAAGATGTGATATGCCTGTTACCCTCTTTCATGCCATTGTGGCAATTGTTAAAATTCAGAATGTGTCTGCAATAACTTCTTTCTGATTTGTGAATGTTTTGTTTTTGATGTGTATCCTTACATTATTTTATTGTCATGTGTTTTGTTTGTTTTACCATTTAAAGATATTCACTTTGTTTTTTAGCTAGAAAATTGAAATTATTTAAAAATTAAATCTGGATAATTTTTACTGCACAGTGTTATGATAATGTGTGTGAATAGAATCACTGTAGGGATTTGTGCACCATATGTTTCATGTATTTTTTGTTTGTTTTGTTTGCAACTTTGTGTTGATATTTTACTAAGTTTGATCATTGATGTATCAAATTGCAATCAATTGTTTTTGATGATTCCACATTAAAAGTCCACATGCACAAAATAGTTAGACATGGACCTAAGTTTTTCCTGGAATAAGTTATTATTAGTATTATTAATAATAAGCACAATTCTGTTTCACTGGTAAAATAATTTCAATGTTTTTTGAAAATAGACAAGATAAACAAATCAAATCTTTAAAATGTCTACACAAGTCTTTAAACAAGGATATGTGTACAATTTCTCACAAAAAAGTGTTAATTTCACTAGAGATAAGATTACACTGTGTGCAGGTCTACCTTATTAAGTCCAGAACTGACTCTTTTTTGCGTACAGACCTTGAAGACAACATAGTATAAAATTGGTTTTATGATTTCATATTTGAGTGTTACTTTGTCATTGGCAAGCGACATACCACACTTGGTTTTTAAAATGTGAGGACTTTTAAGAAATTAATTCAAAATTGTTATGCCAGCATAAAGATTGCTGGATAAGATCATTTCAACCTACTTATGAATTTTGTTCACTGTTCACAATGTTCTGCTACGAATGACATTTAACTGATTCACTGTCTTGTCTCAATCTTTTTTAATACCAAGACAAAATTTACACACTTTGAGAAAAATTGACATCTTCATGACTTTGTGATAATTGTGACCGACAACACCCTGAAACAAATAAGGTATAAAAAGAAAAAAATGGCATGACATATAATAATTTGTTCAAAATATGAGGTACATATAACCTGCAACAGCCACATATAACTATGACCAGATTTTATGTTAGTGGTTTAATGTCCAGATTTCTTGATGATAATTCATCTCTATTTCTTTGATTTATTGTATTTAGTTCAAGATGATTGTGTAGCCTTCCCAGGAATCTGTACCAACGGAACCTGTGTCAATAGACCCGATGGATTTGACTGCATATGCCCAGCAGGATTCGTCTATGATTTTAGTGTCGGTGCTTGCATAGGTAATGGATTTTTTATTTTATATGCTATCAGGGTATTGTCATAAGGTTTAAGGTACAAACTCTTGATAAAAAAGTTTGAGAAATAATGATACATTATTATTTTTTAGCATATCTGCAGATGGGTAAAGTTTGAGAAATTAGTGATACATTATAGCATACCACGCGAGTCAAAAAAACTGCAATAATTAGATGAAAGCCATCTTGTAAGAACAAAGGTAATTTCGAACAAATAATATTAATTTCTAAATAGATCATGAATAAAGCTTTCAAAGGGTGAAAGAATGGTGCAAATTGATAAAGGCATTGCGAAGATATCCTTAATTATATTGTTTGATGATTTCATAAACAAACAGTTTTGCACTGTTGTTTTATTAGACGATTTCTGGATGTCAACTAGTAAGTATTTTCTTTATCTTAAGATAGATCTTTGTATTCGCCATATTATTACCCGTTCTTAAGCCATGTTCAGTTTGGCATTTCTGTAAGCACTCATTTCTAATATTCTTCAGAATTATGGTCCAATGCAATCATACCAGAGCTTTCCATAACAGGTGAGTTGGGCTAATATATCTCCTCACAACAAACTAAAAAGTACACAGTTGTAATTATCAAGAGTGTTATATATCCTAATCTATTATGATTTTACTGACCTGAAATGTGCAAGAGACTTTATTCCTACATCAGGACAGGTAACATAATTGTTTTACTGCTAAGATGTGATATGCCTGTTACCCTCTTTCAAGCCATTGTGGCAATTGTTACAATTGAGAATGTGTCTGCAGTAACTTCTTTCTGATTTGTGAATGTTTTGTTTTTGATGTGTATCCTTACATTATTTTCTTGTTGTGTATTTTGTTTGTTTTACAATTCGATATTCACTTTGGTTTTTAGCTAGAAAATTGAAATTATTTAAAAATTAAATCTAATTGGATAATTTTTACTGCACAGTGTTATGGTAATGTGTGTGAATAGAATCATTGTAGGGATTTATGCACCATATGTTCCATGTATTTTTGTTTGTTTTGTTTGCAAGTTTGTGTTGATATTTTACTAAGTTTGATCATTGATGTATCAAATTACAACTAATTGTTTTTGATGGCTTAAAATGTGGAAACATTTTAAGTCCACATGCACAAAATAGTTAGACATGGACCTAAGTTTGTTCTGGAATAACCACAATTCTGTGTCACTGGTAAAATAATTTCAATGTTTTTTGAAAATAGATAAGATAAACAAATAAAATCTTCAAAATTTCTACACAGGTCTTAAAACAAGGTAATGAATGTGTATAATTTCTCACAAAAGAAATAATTTCACTATAAGTTACAGGCATGAGAATGTTCAGGTTTTTCCTGTTCAAAAATCCAAATTTTTTTTGAATTTCAGCCTGTTTTTTGCTCTTTTGTCATCATTTTCAGGTTTTTTTATGGATATGTGTTCTCATGCCTGAAGTTAACTTTGTTAACTTTGCATGGGGTCACGAGGGGGTCGTAGCTAACAATGGGTTTTGGTCTTACGATGGGTTAACGATGCATTTTAACGTTAGTGAAATCGACCCCAGGAATGACTCTTTTTTACATACAGACAACATAGAATAAAAATAGATTTTATGATTTTATATTTGAGCGTTGCTTTATCTTGTTAGGCATTGGCAAGCAACATACCGTACCACACTTGATTTTAAAAATTTAAGGACCATGACTAATTTTTTAATTGATTTAAAAATTGTTATGCTGCAGCATAAGATTGCTGGAAAAAATCATTTCAACCTACTTTTTCACTGTTCACAATGTTCTGCTATGAATGACATTTAACTAATTCACTGTCTTGTCTCAATCTTTTTCAATACCAAGACATTTGCACACTTTGAGAAAAATTGACATCTTCATGACTTTGTGATATTTGTGACAGACAACACCCTGAAACAAATATTGTATAAAAAGAAAAAAATGGCATGATATATAATAACTTGTTCAAAACAGGAGATACATGCAACCTGCAACAGCCACATATAACTATGACCAGACTTCATGCATGGTTTAATGTGCAGATTTCTTGATGATAATTTATCTCTATTTCTTTTTTGATTTGTTGTATTTAGTTCAAGATGATTGTGTAGCCTTCCCAGGAATCTGTACCAATGGAACCTGCGTCAATAGACCCGATGGATTTGACTGCATATGTCCTGCAGGATTTGTCTATGATTTTAGTGTTGGTGCTTGCATAGGTAATGGATTTTTTATGTTATATGCTAATCAGGGTATTGTCATATAAGGTTTATATCCTGGTCACATAACCTTGCGGCGAGGTTACGATGTGTGTACGGCGTCAATTCAGTGTCCGGACGTTGTCTGTGAGCCATAGAGACGCCTGAAGCATGCCGCAAGAATTTAATTCCGAGTTAAAACCTTGAGGTTTGTATACGATGTCTTCAGTTATGGTCACATAATCACCGGTGTCCGACCGGGCATAGCAATCATTCACCGGTGTCATACCGATGTCATACCGGGTGTTGCGGCTTCTTGCGGCTTATGTGACCAGGGTGTTTTAAGGTACAAACTCTTGATAAAAAAGTTTGAGAAATCAGTGATACATTATAGCATATATGCATATGGGTCTCTCCTATGCACCTTCCCTTCCCATACACAAACTACATGCAAGAACCCTTACATGCCCAGAAAGTGCATATTCAATTAAGATTTAATATCTTAAAAGTACCCTTAAAAGGTCTCAAGTTTACCTCACATTGCTTATAGATAGAATATTACCAATGCACTCCCTTGCCAACTGTCTTATTAGTAAAATATATTGCATTGAAAGATTAGATATCTCAAGTTCTTAAGCCATGGATCTACCTACGACCACTAAAAATGACCAAAGAAAGGTGCCAACCATTGGTATAAATCTTGTGGTCAGTGAGGTCAGCCTTGACAAACCTCATCAAAGTGACCCAGGTAAACCACAAATTGGTTCATTTCCTCTATGATCTTGCGGTTCTTAAGACCAATTCAAATTGATGTCCAGGAGGACTGAAGGTGGGAGTTGGAATTAAGATGTTGATGTAAGGGATCATATGGTTTGTGTCTTTACAATGAGATTCAGGAGTCACCTCTCTTATCAAATCTTGAGATCTGATTTGATGGAATTTGTGCCAACCAACCCTCAAGGTTGGCTCAGAATGTGGTGAATGTGATTAATGTCCATACAGCGAATGAACTCATGACTGTCAAGCATATGTTTGCAGCTGCAGGTCTGACTTCAGAGAAGATATCATGTGTATCCCATCATGCATTGCATCCTATGGGGTTGTTTGTATAGGAAATTATGTGAGTAGTTAGTGATGAAATGCTTATAAATCAAAGTTAATTGTTGTTGTCTTTCATTCTGGGCATGTTTAATTACTAACTACTCACATGACTTCCTGTACAAAATTTCCCATAGGAAGCAATGCATGATGGGATACACACGATATCTTCTCTTGTCTGACTTGGTCATCACCATTTTCATCTTAAAAGCTTGTGTGCCTATGGATCAACCTAAAATACTGTTGCAATATTAGTCCTTGGTCAAAACTATTGTTTTTGGTGTCTACTGAATCTTTTTTGTACCAGAAAATAATCATTTCAATGCAGCAACATAGAAAAAAAATGGGTAAAGTTTATTCCTTATACAGGAAAATCTACTTTTACAACATGCTGGCTATCCTATTAGTTAGAATTGACCCAATAATATCAGGTCATATCACGTTGTAGCAAACCATACTCAATACAAGTGCCCTCCCAGTTTGAGCTCAGTGACACCACTGTTTTTGTATGAGAATGTAGTCAAAAGTTGACTGTCAAGAGTTACACATGCAATTACCAAACACAAAAACAACATAAGAGTCCCAACTCAGCTAATTTTCAAATAAATACATAACATTTGCCTTTTTGGACTTTGGAGGCATGGTGATGATTAATGTTTACGTATGCCTTGAATATATGTTCCTGTTGCTAAGTTTCCCCATCCATTTGAATCTTAATTTTAGACTTGCAAACCGTCAAATGTCCAATTTCAGAAGCAAGCACCCGTTTTTAAATGGGACAAAGACCTCCAATAGGTGCACATTAAATGTGTCAAATTTCGGTAATGATATAAATCCTGTTTGTTTTATTCTAGTTACCAATATCTGTGTGGCGTATCCTGACATATGTACTAACGGCACCTGTGTACTACAGCGACAAGGAGGGCATCGCTGCATTTGCGAGCAAGGCTTTGAGTTTGATGAAACCTCCAAATCCTGCATCCGTAAGTAGATCACCATGCTTTGTTTGAATTAGTTCACTTCCAGATGAAAATGTCATGATGAATGCATTTATTGACCTAATTTTAGATCTTTGACTTCTGCAAAGTAAATCAATAATAAATCTAGTCCTAACTGTCCAGTCCAACAAAATCCAATAAGAATAATCTCAAGTTCAAATACGTCATGGATGGGAGATTTATGTGAACACAAAATTGCTGCTCAGATAGGCTATACTATAATAGGCCACTCGAAAATTTATTGGGGTGAAAACAACAATTCAGATTGCAGGGCCCCATTGTTTGAAAGCCAGCCCCTACCATGGATTTTTGTTTACATTGTCCAATAAATTATTGTTTTGTCTATGTGTGGCTTACCATAGCTGAACGTTGGATGTGGATTGTATAGGGCAAGGGTTAAAATCCCATGGTAAACTAGACATTTGCGATATAGGCTTTGAATTGATAAAGTACGTAATTTGGAAGTACGATATTTGAAATTAAACAATATTATTATAGTGCACAATCATTTAAAACCTAATATTAATTTCAGGCATTAGTGCATGAAATAAATCTACTTCACTTATACAGATCTAAATTTTAAAAGATTAAGATAAATATTGTAAACGTTTCGGACCCTTTATAAATACATGGGATTTATAGTGCACTATGCCTCCCTGGTTTGTATTTCCATGCGGCCTCAGTTCGCTGACCACTGTGGCTCATGTATGCGCCATTCCACACCAAGCATCAGTTCAGGTTCCATGGCAAGCCTCTGGGGGGTGCTGAATCTTAATCAGCCCACATTAAAACCATCGCAGCCTGGATCAGCTCCCGGAGTTTTTTGACGGATTTCCAGGCAACTGTTAGTGCCTGGTCCAAGGGAATTTCAAGCATGCTCAACTTTTGATACCCCCAGGGTTTGAACTCAGGACTTTCCACACCCTAAGACGTTGGAGCACAATTAGGCCACAACTTTGTGTGGCTGGCTGCACCCTGGTCACAGCCTTATTTTTCCAAGATGGCGACCGTAGGCTTGATTTTTCACTTCAAGATTATTGTAAATTATTCATTGCAAATTTTTAAATTAATTAGTGGTGCATAATCAAGTCCCCATCTTAGAAAATCAAGGCTGTGGCCAGGTTGTGCAAAGTTGTGGCCTAATTGTGCTCCAGCCCCTTACCAAGAGATCTGCTGTCATCTTGAAGATGAGGCAGCTGTCTAATTTAAGGTCACTCCAGTGATACAGGTAATGGAAAGTTAGTACTGGACAGTTGACCGACCTTGGTCAGTGTATGGGAAGTAAATGAATCAGTATCAATGTTGATATTATACAATTAGGTATTCAAACACGCGCGAGGGTGGCTTTAGCCACCGAGCGGGATAAAAATACGCAGACACATCGGATGCAGATTTATGAATTAAATTCTAAATCATTGTTTTCAATTTATCAGATAGTCCTACTTATCTTCATAAAAATATTTAACATATCTGAAGCAAAGTGCTAATTTATGAATGTTTGCTGCTTTGTTTTAATCATTTTTCCCAAGCACCGGGCTTTTGCACGTACTATTAAAAGAGTAAATGCCTGACGCGCGATGATCAGTGTGACGACTTTTGTGTACTGCGTAAACGCACTTCAGTAAACGCCGTGCAATGCATGACGGGCTAATTTGAATATCAACTGTGGATTCATCACAAATCAACAACGGTACGCGCCTGTATAAAAAGATACTGTGAGTTGTTGAATATATCATGATACAGCTTTACCTTAAGTCATGATGTTCCATAATGAATTAAATCAAAATTGAAGAATAATGATAGTATCATTCCATTTTGCTCGCAATAATTATAAGGCAGTCTGTGTATGAACCTTTTGATGCCCTTCATATACCCTTTGGCATCTGTCAAACTGTGTCCTCAATAGTCTTCTATCTGGAGCTTTAACATCCAGCTGTAACCAGCCTTCTTTGTGTCAGCATGGAGGTCTGGTCTCCTGCTGTTTTGTAGACAGGCTATTTACTGCTTCTGTGAGGGTCCAAAGTGAGTGCTTGTCTTGTCGCACTACTCCTGTTTTTATAAGAGTGTTCAAAATCCATCCGTGCATAATTTTGTTTACTAGCATGTTCCTTTTTTATTTATTGTACAAAAATTAGATAATAGATCTCTTTAGATTGCTTTTCAAATAGTTGATATTATCAAAATTGTATGTTCCACTTTATTTTGCAGAATTCAACTATTGCCGTATCTACGGCAGCAGCTGCAACAACGCTACGTGTGTGAATCTACCAAACACCATAGAATGCCGATGTCCTGAGGGCTACCAATTTGACTTGAGGCAGCGAGTTTGCATAGGTTGGTGGATGCAAAGACAACAGCTTTGGTCTTATACTGTCAAACCGCTTCTTTGATTTTATCAATTCTGTTTTTGTTTTTAACATATTGCATTTTGTTTGATTTTTGGTTTGCAATTTTTACTAAAGCATCATGAATATATGTGTGTAAATTTGTCTTGAACCAAAAAGTATGTGCATTTGTAAGTGTAGATGTTAATTCTATGTCATGTAAATTTAAATGATTTATAAATATGAACTTATATTTATTACTGCTACAACCAAAGTGAAAATGAATATTGAGATTAAGTCAAAGTATGCACAAGAGCAGCTCTAAATTGGCCAGATTTGTGCTTGTGTTAAACAAAATATGAATTAATTTATCACTTATTCTTATTGATTGATATGTTGGATCAAGAAGAGGACAAATGTATTGAATGTTTATAAAATAATTATATAGCAAAACTATTTTTACACTATTTAAAAAACTGCATTTGAATGATTTTTGTAGTCTCAGGTAGTGCCATTAGTCAGCATCTCCTTGAGTCATTTCTGCTTCCATTTAGACATGATTTCATCATGATTCGTCAGATACAGAAGGCCAAGCCCTCATCATTTTCCAAGAATTTAATTACATTGATCATGAAGAGTCTAGTCAGTTTCCTCTAACAATAACTGTATTTTCATCATCCATGCCTTCACTGTACATCTGTTACAACTAAAAATCTATAATATGGAAGTAGCACTTGCCGCAATCTTGACGCTTATGGAGCAGAGTTATTGTACCTCTGGATTACCTCAGAAACATGCCCGATTGCCAGGCAGATTGCTAAATATTCACGCATATACTCCATAAATCTTAAAGTATGCAACAAGCAGCCGATTAACGCACAAAAACCAATATGACCATACGGGGAAATTAATTAGTCCGTATTTTTTGAATCATAACAACATACCCAATCTTGTTGAATATTCAAATAACATTATGTTCAAGGTTTGACCATGCGATAGCAACAAAATTAGCTGAAAATAATACCAAAATCATGAACGATTCAAGTACAAAAGTATTAATACGCAGTGATTTGGTCTAGATCAATCCTAATCAATCATTACTAGTCTCTTACATAATACAAATCCACCATTTCACAATGTTGTAGAATACAAGGGATATGCTATAATAGACCATATCTATAATTGACATACTCCCGCCATTGATGGGGTAAATCCACAGAATCGGACGGGGAACGGAACGGTATTTATCATACTTGGCCTCGTTCTGAGTTCCGATTCCCCGTCCGATTCTGTGGATTTACCCCATCAACGGCGGGAGTATGTCAATTATAGATATGATCTATAGATCTGGTAACAGAGTCTGATTGCTTGTTGCATACTTCAAGGTTTGTAGAGTATAGACAGCATATGATCAGCAGCGTCTATTGCGACTTGCTATGCGATAAATTCCATTTTAAAGGGTCTTGGAAGTGTGGCACGCATGGCCATAAAATACTGGAAGTACAATAACTCGCCTTCCATGATCAGCAATCCAAGATAGTCGCAATCCCATAGGATTTATAGGGCGGTCAAATCAAAATGGCGTCGAGCACCAATTCCTCTTTTTAATTTATTTGGTTGCACCAGTATTTCAAAGTAGTGTTCTATACATCGATCACCTTTCTCAAGAGAGGCAGATATTTCTCTTAAGAGAATCTGCTCTTCTTTGAATACACTTGGAGTGCATGTGAGTTGCATGTGAAATCAAATTGAAAGCATACTTACCACAACCAATGCCTTGAGGAAGGCAACCCAACTTTATTTGAACCTGCACTGTCATGTTCACAAAGGCACCCACTCCACCAAGCCCATAAATAGACTTCACATCATAGCCACTTGACTTCCAAACTGTCATCTACATTTACCGCTGTCAAATATCTTGGATGTAATCAATCATGAAAGAGGTGTTTTTACTTGTTATTTTGTACCAGTTTCACAAGATTTCATGCTATTTTGCATGGAAGTAATGACTTGCAATTTGTATGTTTTGTTGCATGTTAGCCATAGCCAATCTGGGTTAATATCTCTGTTTTAAGTTTATGTTTGACTTTTTTATTGGCACCATGCAACCTTTTTCATCATGTACACACCCAGCTTCCTGTTCATTTCCACAAAGGCACCTATAGTTGCTAAGGAACTTGACACCTGACATAGATTTCAGTTTTTTTCTAAATCAATTTTCGATTTGTAGAACAACCAGTTTGCCACATGCTTGGATAATTTTGAAACCCCTTTCTTAGGAAACAGTAGCACGTATGAACTAATAGCAATTTACCAATAGTTCCAACGAGTCTACTTCAAGCAGACATTGTAATCCTATCTTGCCAATTGTAATATTTTTTGGTTAAAGAGTTTTTGGTGGTTCAGTAATGCACTCTTATGCTAATGATATAGGCTAGACAAGGACAGTGTGTGGTTTGGACTAGACGATTTGAGACGCTTACAAGTCTGGGTTTTGTAGAAGAACAGATAGATACCAAAATTTTACATCTTAATATAGATCTGGTGCAAAGAAGGGATTCAACTTTAGTGATAAGCGTCATTAGTGTCGCTCATTTACTCTTATGCTAATGATATAGGCTAGACGAGGACAGTGTGTGGTTTGGACTAGACGATTTGAGACGCTTACAAGTCTGGGTTTTGTAGAAGAACAGATAGATACCAAAATTTTATATCTAAATATAGATCTGGTGCAAAGAAGGGATTCAACTTTAGTGATAAGCATCATTAGTGTCGCTCATAGATAACCTATACATCACCAACTGCATAAATGAGATGTCAGATCATGTCTATAACTTTATTTGGGCTCTACTGATGTCTTTAGCTGTTATTTAGTGCACCATTCGGTAATATCACTTACTGTAGGTAGTTCTTTTCTATAACCAGTGTGTTCATCCTTTGATTTGCTCTTCTTGCATAGAGCACCTTTGGTGCAGTAGGTCCCCTTTCAATACCCGACAAGGCCTTTGGGATTTTTCTTTGACCTATTGTTTTTGGTATCAGAATACTCCTGTGGCAAGGTGGGTTGGTGAAGTTGTGTCAATACTTCCCTTTCACCGATGCAGCTAGCCAGTGGTTGTACGTGAATTTGGTTCGCCGGTCCATATACCTGTCTTGTTAGGTGTCCTCCGGGTACTTCCTACATCTAAAAATCAAATGTCTCCCCAAATAATTCCATTTCGTTGTCCCTGCCAGTTGTATGTTTAGTGTCTGTAAATGACCTTGGTAACCTCCTGTGTAGTACCGCACATAGAGACCTTCATGTAATTATTTTTATTATCATTAGGACCCGGGGGGGTGCACTCACATATGTGAGCAGGATATATATGTCAGGCCACCAGGCCGCTCACTAGATCCCCATTTTTAGCATGATTCAGTTCTGTAGACCCTGTTTTTGATTTAAAAAATAGCTTAAACTGCAAAAATTGCTCTGGAAATTGGAAAATTTTCAGTTCAGCGGGGTATTTTTGGCTAAAATTTCAGTTCACTAGACCCCCAAAAATCAGTTTCAAAGGTCCATTTTGTACAAAAAAATCAGTTCACTTGACCCCCATTTTGGCGCTTCGTGCCTAATATACCTACAACTTTCATAATTGAGTGCACCCCCCAGGCATTAGGTATCTAGCATATGCTTTTGCAACCCAGAGTCTTGTGTTTGCAGACAAACTCATCTATTCATAAAGTACAAGAGTAGATCTACCGTAGCTTCCAGGTGACTAGATGTAGGAAATTGTCTGTGTAACCAGACGAATAAATACATATGTATTCCATTGATGTTAATGTGATTGGGCATATGTCATTGATTTCCTGATGCTAAGTCATGCGTGTGGTTGTGATATCCTCGTAGTACCTATTAAGTCTGTGACATAAAGCAATGACTACATTCTGCATGGCACAATTCTATGCACCTGTAGTCTATGCATGTATGAAATTCACCGGCAGCCTGGAGCTCATAGCAAGAACAGTGCAAGTGCTAGAAATCTCATTATTGAAGAAAAATTTAGCTAACATGTAATGAATAAAAATAGTAATTGACCTTATTTTTGACCTTGTGATGATAGTTCAAAAAATGTATTAGCAAATTTAGATAAAAATAGAAGTTTTTGTTAATAGACTCTTAGAAAAGTTGAAAATAGATGAAAACTTTGTCAAAACAAAAAGTACAGGTCTAAATCTCAGCTGTACCTGTAGAATGTGACATTTTCATATGTTTAAAAGATCACATACTAATGTGACATTATATTCATGCCTTGAGCAATACAAACTCATGCAGACTGAATTCTTATGCAAAGGATTCAAGGATGACGAATAATATTGACTCAATGTAGCGGTAGAAGTTCTGCAATGATGACTGAGATGTCAAGCTTCCTTCAATTGTCTGTTTTACAACAAGGTGATTGATTTGTGTGTAGTTATGGTGTTGTTGGCCTAGTTAGAATCACACCATAGTAGGCTTGGAAGGGTTAAATCTGGCAACATGCCAAAGTTATCATATTTGGATTTCATTTATGCAGTTTGATTGCTAAAGCTGGTTTATTCTGTTTGTGTCACTGTGGCTTGAGTTTGAGTGTTGTGGGGCAGTGTCATGCCATGTGGCAATATCATGCAAAAGTCAATTCAAGGAGATTTCATTTGTGAAGTGTTACCTTCCCAATGACCTGATTTAAATGAAGAGACACACGTCTCAAATGGCAGTGTCTTATGGATTAACATAGTTTGAATATAACTCATTGAGAGGTTTTGTTTATGGGTTTGATATAAATGTAGAACGTGACATCATTTGTTGGATTGGTATGAATGTTGCACATGGACTGGTGCGAAGTGAGTGATATAATTGGCCCGCTTACCTTAATCTAGATAAGTTAACTAGTTGTGGTATGTCGAGGTGACAAGCTAGTTATTTGTGGCATGGTATGTTGATATTAGCTACTGTGTGTCCGGCTTAGCCTGTATGACTAACATGCCATTCAGA
>JXSR01S014766.1:43344-58446 GCA_000969725.1 Ophiothrix spiculata | reverse complement strand
CCTTATTTTTGACCTTGTGATGATAGTTCAAAAATTTATTAGCAAATTTAGATAAAAATCATAGATTTAAAGGGGAGATACCAGGCTTTGTATACCAGCCCGTGTAATGGCGTCGTCAGCCATGGAGCTCAAATTGGGGGTATTCGGGTCCACTCGGCTCCCGCCAAAATCAACTCAGAGTGCCGATCCTGCACGCAAAGCGTGTGTGCGTTTTTCAATATTCGCGCATTATGACAAGTTGCGATGCATCATCGGCAAGCTATCGGCAAAAACCCGAATACCCCCAATTTTGTCTCCATGCCGGGATAAAAATGGTGGCGTGCCTTGTATCTCCCCTTTAAATCTATGATAAAAATAGAGGTTTTTCTTAATAGACTCTTAGAAAAGTTGAAAATACATGAAAACTTTGTCAAAACAAAAAGTACAGGTCTATCTCTCAGTTGTACCTGTAGAATGTGACATTTTGATATGTTTAAAAGATCACATACTTAATGTGACATTATATTCATGCCTTGAGCAATACAAACTGCATGCAGACTGAATTCTTTCGCAAAGGATTCAAGGATGACGAATAATATTGACTCAATGTAGCGGGTAAAAGTTCTGCAATGATGACTGAGATGTCAAGCTTCCCTTCAATTGTCTGTTTTACAACAAGGTGATTGATTTGTGTGTAGTTATGGTGTTGTTGGCCTAGTTAGAATCGCACCATAGTAGGCTTGGAAGGGTTAAATCTGGCAACATGCCAAAGTTATCATATTTGGATTTCATTTGTTCAGTTTAATTGCTAAAGCTGGTTTATTGTGTTTGTGTCACTGTAGCTTGAGTTTGAGTCTTGTGTGGCAGTGTCATGCTATGCTGCAATATCATGCAAAAGTCAATTCAGGCAGATTCATTTGTGAAGTGTTGCCTTCCCAATGACCTGATTTAAATGAGGAGACATGCATCTCAAATACCAGTGTCATATGGATTAACATTGTTTGAATATAACTCATTCAGAGGTTTTGTTTATGGGTTTGATATAAATGTAGAATGTGACATCATTTGTTGGATTGGTATGAATGTGGCACATTGACTGGTGCGGAGTGAGTGATATAATTGGCCCGCTTACCTTAAATCTAGATAAGTTAACTAGTTGTGGCATGTCGAGGTGACAAGCTAGTTATTTGTGGCATGGTATGTTGATATTAGCTACTGTGTGTCCGGCTTAGCCTGTATGACTAACATGCCATTCAGATCTCAAAACAAGATTGCTAATACTCCAAATACTTAGGGTTGTGGTGTCATTAAGAATAAATGCACGAACTGCTTATACTTCCAAAATATGTTTATATATTGTGTGTGAAATGACTATTTTGATGTTCTAAAGGTCATTCCCCTATAACAGAACATACTAGTACTGTCAGCTTGTTGTTGAATCCGAACCTGAACTCTGTATCTAGTTTTTCTTTCCTTTTTATGCAATCCCGTTTCCTATCGTGACAGTGTCATATAGTGAATGATTAACTCCTGCGGATAGTTTCAAATGGAAGGGGTTTATTAAATATTTGTTTCACATGGTGCTTTTATGATTTTCAAGACAAATTTATGGTCAGTATCAAGTGTCTTATTATTCATACCATTTTCAAAAGTCATTTTATGATTAATGTGTCAATTATCTGTATCTAATACAGACCTTTTTTTCTCTTAAATTTGTGAGCTGCTTCACATTTTAAGTGCACCCTAGAAAGTGTATGTCTAAGGACATGTTCACACTGAGAAATTCAGTCATGACTATATTCTCGCTTGTGAGCCACTCGTGACCAAATTCTCAGTGAACGCAATTTTAGAAAGTGTCTCGCTCGTGACCAAAAGTGACGCGCCATTAGTTTTAACGCGCAAGTCGTGTCCCAGTGTGAACGCAACTTACAAGTTGTCTAGAGCCGCTCACGAGCGAGAATATAGTCATGACCAAATTATGTGTGAACACACCCTAAGTACTCTGCTTCTTTGTCATTGTATGATATTGCTCATTTTGAAGAGGAAAGGAATTTAAGACATATTCAGATAGTAATTAGCAAATTCAGTAACAAAATTTGGGTCAGTTTTCAGGAATTTTTCATTTGGGAAATTTTATTATGTGTAGAGACTCGTAGTACTCATTCAGTAAATTTGAAACTTGTTGAAAGTTTCAGGAAATTTTAAGCCATCCAATTGCACTTTTGAAAAAACAAATAAATACTAGTAAGATCTTGTAAAATATTTGCAGCTGATGGTCTTGACTGCATGCATCTAAAAGTCAATGTTCTTTTTCTAGCTTGATGATAGGATAGATAAGTTGAGAAAACACAGACCTTGACCTTGTAATACCGTGATCAAAATTGTGCATGTTTACCATGGGCTAACAACCACACATCAATTAACACAAGGTATCAAAATAATGACCCATGAGAAAAGAAAGGATAGAAAATGACCATGTCATTTGATGTCAAATCCGTATATCACCACAGAAATTTTCAACAACCTTTTTTGATGTGAAGTAGCAAAAAATATAAAAATAAAACTTGAAATGGGATGACATTACCTGGCTCCAACTACTGTCAGTGTATCAGTTATCGCATGGGTGGTAAGATGGTATCAGGGGGTGATTTTCAAAAGAACTAGATTTTTGTCGGTGCATCTGCCGTGTTAGTCATACCTGTTGAAAGTGTGTTTATAGAAAAGTTCCCTTCACATTGTTGGAATGAGATGAATTGTGATAGAAGTTCCCATAACATCGCTCAATTGAGATGAAAAGTGATAGAAACATTCCCATATGATTGTTGAATTGAGGTGAATTGTGATTGAAAAGTTCCATAACATTACTGAATTAAGATCAAATGTGATGTTTGAAGAAATTTTCTCAGAAAGATTTAATCTCCTACTCAGCAGATGGTAAATTGGTGGAATGTTATGATAGAGTAATGTCATTTCATATTGACGACAGGATTTGTGATTAAAAGAAGACAGTAGTTCTTTGATTTATCTCTGAAGTAATTTCAGATATCTGATTGAGATAAAATCAGTGGAATATTTAAACCTGAAATATGAACAGGTCAGAAGCCTTGGATTCTTATTTTTTATTTTCCTTGAGTGTAATTCTTAACTGAATATTGATATACTGTTTTGATTTTTTATCAACTATATTCAACTACACCAATTAAGGCTTTTACAGCCTTGAAAATATTGTAATTTTAGTTGTATACATTTGATATGCGTATGCGGTTTCCTGTGCTATGAAGTAGCAGTTTTCCCATTTGGTTTCACAAAGTTGTTTGCTGTTTTATGGGGATATCTTTGCCTAGATTTTGCTTTATGGGTGAGTGAGGAGCCACTGGTATATACCAAATTGAATAAGCCATAATTGGCCCTCAGGCAAAATTTTTCTAGTTATCATAACTGTGTAGTCATATACTGATTTGAAATTTCCTGTTTAAGTTCACTCCAGTTCTGAGAAGCAATAAAAGTTTTGAAAAATATGGATGTTTTTGTGATTGGTTATGCATTTAAACTTGACTCTTCAAAATGACAGCTATTAATGAAATCATAGGATTGGTGCAATTTGTACCATTTGGTGCTTAAAATGGTTGAACCAACAACCTCTTGATTATGAGTCCAATGCTCTATCCCAGGGGTTTGCAACTAGTCCTTGCAATGCATCACATAAATGAGAAAATTGAAGGGGAAAGCACCAAACTTGCCTATTTCTCAGTATATATCTAATGTATTTCTTTGTTTATAGAGAGTGTTAAAGTTCCAATCATTACTCGTCAAAGCGCCAAATTTGGCCCAATCGCCGCTAGTTGAGAATCACTGCACCACAGTGTTCCACTATACATTATTTGAATATCACAAAAACAAGCTTTATACTATGATTCTGAATGGATTTTAACTTTAGAACTTTCAGAATGGCTTTTATCTAGTATAAAAGCCATTTTGAAATCTTCCATGATCATTAAGTGAAAATTTTCCAATTTACACATTAATATGTGCATCTCAATACTATCATGTTCTGTTTTCTGTTGAGATCCTAAGTTTTCACTCAGTTATATTGTTTTAAATGTTTTTGTAATTCCTTGTATTCATAATTCAGCTGTTGTATATATTTTGTTGACAAAGTCAATGTTTTAACATTTTATACATTTGTATGACTGAAATAAAGTGCATGTAATGCCTTAGTATATTGATTTCTAACTATGGCCTTTTTGATTTGTTTTGTGCAATGAGATCTCTGGAGCACAAATTAATGGTTGTGGACTTTAGACAAGTTACTTGACGTCACTTGCACCCATAAGTATAGTTTTTATAGCTCTTTTGAATTATCACGTCAAGCATCAAACATCAAGCTGCTTGTAACATGTATTTTTTAACATGTTATAAATACACTACTTTTAGACAGTAGCAAATTATTGATGTGACGTGACTATTACACATAGTACTGTCAAATTCTCGAAGATTTAAAATATGTTCTTTTACCATTTAATGTAAGGGTTGTGAGCAGTCTTACGGAATTATCCTCCGAACTATGTATGGACTGCACTGATGAATATAATTAATGAAAAAAGCACACTCGGAAAGCATATTTCCTCTTTTTCTGTCCAAAAAAAAAATTCTGATACATGGTTCTCAAACAGTTCATCAAGTCCCATGCAGTGGCGTAGCCAGACATTTTCGTCAAGGGGTGCAAGGCGGGGCAAAGATATTTTGAAGAGGGGGGGGGGGGCAACTCCCAAAATGAATAGACACAAAATGGTACACCACAATTTTTTTTAGCCATAGCTTCTTATGTAAAAAAAGACATTTTTGGTCTTGTTTTTTTTTTTTAAAGGAGTAAATATCCAAATTTTTAGAAGCAAATTTTGCAATTTCAGCACTAAATTGGTATGATTTTTGATGTGCATGCAAAGCACGCACATTTTTAAAACTTTTTTGTAAAAGAAAGTAAGTTAGTATGAACTGATGGCACTGTGCATTAAAGACTGAAAAAATAGACCATATGCTAAAAAGGAGTGTCCTATGTAATTTCAATCTGACCTATACTTTTCTTGATTTTTTTCAGGGGGGCCGAGAAGGGGGGCGGGGCAAGGCTTCTTTCAGGGGGCAATTGCCTCCCTTTGCCCCCTTCTGGCTATGCCACTGATCCCATGTACATTTGTGCTCCAAAGATAATTGTCTAGTACCCTAGGTCTTTCCCTGTAATGCTTTGAAGACATAGTCATCTCAGTAAGCTTAGCCCACCTGCTCACTAAAGGGCAGGTTGAACAGAAAAAACATTATAGGAATATGGCAACCTTGTTCTACTAGTATTCTATAGACCGACAGTTCTTCAGTGTATAGCCAGGGCTGGTGTTATCACCTCTTCATGTTCATAACCCGATAATAGGTGAATTAGTTCTGATTTACGGTAACTTACAAAAGTACATAGTGAAAAAAGTTGACCTATATTCTGGTTGCCAAAAACCACCAAAATTATGAACTGATAAGTGATATCAAAGGAAACATGCAGCGGAACTTGTACAAGTCATGTTTCAACTCATCGTCACAATCAATTCTACAGATTTTTATGTGATAAAATGAGGTTTTAAGTGTTAATGTTGACAGCTCGTATAAAATGTAGCGATTTAATCGAGCTTAAAATATTCTACGGCGCCACGTGTGATTTGATTCCAAACAGAAATAATAATTGATGTGAGTATCATTGGCTCGACAGGAAATGTACAGATCTAGATTTTCTATGGATACTTAACACTATACATCCCGTGATTAATAAACTAAACTTAAGCTTATCCAAATAGAGGAGACACTGCTATATAAAACATTTCCACAAACAACCTTACCATTTGATATGCAGTGACTCTGACCTACTTTGGAAGAATTTTTTTCAGAAAGAGAAGTCAAAATCAATCAATTTGTCATGCTCAATGTAAGACATCTGGATAATTTGCTTTTTATGGGATGTAGTTTCCATGATTTGAAAATTGATTGTGTTGAAGGAGTTGGATTATAAATTTAATTTTGTTTTACCTTTATTTCCCCAATTTTGCAATATTTTGTAAACAGTAATTTATTTACAATATATGTAAAGGTACAAGTCATTTTTGTTTTTATCAAGTTTTATTCTCGTTATCAGTATACTTGAAATTTTAAAAACTTTATAGGAAGAACACACCCATTTGTACATTGATGCATCTGTTTTATGTCCATGTTTGGAATTAATTTGTTGTTCACCAATGATTATGATCAACAATAGATATGTGAAAAATATGATGAAAGGAATAGTGTATGTCCACTTTTTACTTTTAAAGAAATATCGGTATATTACATCCAAAACTTGTACGGTAATAATATTCTGAAGTAAGCAATACTTCATGGGATACGTTATTTAATTTTATTTGCCATAGTTTTTACTAAATGAAATAACGCAATTAGTTATTACATTCTTCAATTTTCTTTGCTATATTTTGTCACTTTGTCACCAATTTAGTTTGTTTTTTGTTTGTAGAATGAGTTGTCATGTCACGTACGTTGCACTGTGCACGTTAGATGATTGTTTCACTCACAATTTAGCATCATGTTCACTGGATTTTGTTGCATGTGTTTTTGTTTATCAGTTCCTAAAGGTATGTATGTTTATCACACACTTTTTTATCACTCACTTTTTTATTTGGTTCATAGCAACTTAAAGCACATTTAGAATAATCATTCAATTACTAAAATTTTGTTTTACTGATTTTATAACACTAATGTTTTTAATTTTCTTTAATTTTAAATGCAAATGAATTAAACTGGGAAACTTACCAGCATTTTTTATATTTTACTACCAAAAAAAAAAGGAGTTAATTTAAAGTGACCATTAAAAAGGTAGAAAATGTAATGCTTGTCTCTGAGAATAATCTTGGATTATCTCCTGTGACCTTTGTGCTATTTGCTCTACATTTTTGTGAAACTGCATAATATGTTCTGTTTTTTTCATCTCAAAAGCATTCACCACAAATGGGTGTCACTTGTGACACCCTCTTTGTGTGACATGTCATTTGTGTTCACCTTCTTATCCATTTTTCTTTTTCATCATTCATTTGAAATCAAAATTATTTTTTTTATTTGTGGAGACGTTTATAGCATTTTTTTTTTTTTTTTTTCATTGTTCAAAGAAAGTCTTAATATTTTTCTTATATAGCTATGTTATGATTAATTTAGACTGACAAATTGCTCTAAACTGTACTCACATATAATTTTAAAATTGTATTCCATTTTCGGAAAAATGCATGGCAACCAAAAATATTGGAGATGAAGTAAATGAAGGTTATACATTTTCTGAAATCCAAAAATGCTGATGTCGATGATTTGGATCAGCGTTATCAAATCTCCTTTAACAACTATAATGCTTGAAGCAAGGAATTGTCTGTGAGCAGTAGGAATATTTTGTAACATTTATTCTGAAATCTGTAATATTTGTTTTTTGAATTAGTTATAAAATAATTTTCTCAACAGAGAAAGATCCGTGTGACGAACCTACACTAAAGTGTGGCAACGCTAGGTGTGTAAAGAGACCGGGATCACAATATACATGCATATGTGAAGAAGGATTTATCTTTAACACCAGGCGCAGATACTGTGAGGGTATGTACCATGTACTTAATATTTCCAAATGAAAAATTTGTGAATTTCGTTAATTTTTAATAAAACAATACCTTGTAGATATGGTATGCATCTTGTAACATTTTCCAAACAAATTATGAATTTTTATATTAGCTTGAGGTTTCCAAACATTTCTAAATATACTAAATATCACAAAATTGGTCTATTTCTTGAGATGTTTGGTCAACTAAAGGTTAAGAAGTAAGGGAATACAATCTTGGAGACTTTGAGTCTCCACTATGATTGAGCTTTTGGTAGATTTCAGTTACAAATGTGAAATATTAGTTGGTTGGTGAACATGTGAGAGACAGATTTAGTCCAATGGGATTTTCAGCAAAGGAAATCTCTTGCATGTAAAGGAATCAAATGGAATAAAAACTACTCCTAGTCTTTAGTATGAATCTCTGATTCTGTGCCAAAAGGGGATTTACAGATTTACTGCATGGCTTACAATATCTCAGACTTGTTCAAATTAATGATTTCTATGCATGGAACATTCTTTTCTATCATTGTGTTCAAAATGCATCATAACTTGAAAGATATCAATAGAAATTGTAACAATTGATCTTAAGATACTGGCTCATACTTTCACAAATTTGAAATACAAACATCATCTATTATTGGAATCATTAAATTTCCTACAAATTAAATCTACAGGGTGCGTATGATAAGAGCGTGTGCGACTACGCATCGGTAATGAAAATGCACAGCGCGTATCCTGATTGGTTGCTTGACGTGGCAATCGTGTGAAAAGAACAGTCTTTCGTACTGCGTGAGGTGAGAGGCTTGTTCGCATTTCTTGCATTCAAAATTTCATGATTTTGTAGGAAATTGAATGACTTCAATGATTTAATCAATTCAATATGCAATTATATATTTGTGTGGATGTGGTTTTTATAATGAAAGCTCCTTTTGTTAGAACAATGTATTTTTAGAACTTGCAAATTAAAGTATTTATCACATTTATTTGTGTGATCTCATGAATACACATTTTTTTTGTCCGCACCATCTGCACTCCATCTTCCATAATCCGATCCATCAGTTTCTTCAATTGGAATCTTTCAAGAAATCCATGAATAATGATTCTTCTCATAACATGTCATGTATATTTTAAGATCTGAAAACAAAGATGCTTTTGAGACAAGTATGTAAAAGGAGATTTTCAATCTAAATGCTCATCACAACCATTTTTAGCACATTGAAGTGAATGCTAGTACTGTGCATGGCAAATCTGTGGTTTATCTCTTGTTAATTTGTCTGTCTGTCTGTCTGTTTCTTCTCATTCCGCCCATTAGATGAAGACGAATGCCAAACCAGACCTGGGATCTGTAACAACGGTACTTGCCAGAATGGATTTGGCACTTTCAGATGTAATTGCACGAATGGGTTCAGATTTGACAGTGGGCTAGGGACATGCGTAGGTAAGCGGAAATATGGAAAAGTCAATTATTGTAGAATTCAGGAATGACTAGGCAAAGATTGCAGTGCATGATATGTATGTGATGTATAACCACCTATATAAAAATACTGTGCAAAGGGTTAGTCACAAGCTTCTTCCAGAACCTGCAAGCGGAGAAGAGATAGTGAGATCAAACTGTAAGTTCTGCTCAGCAACGGGGTGTGTACGTAAATTTTGATGTGTATTGTCTGCACATTTTTATCACGCGAGGGTGGCTTTTGCCACCCGAGAGTGATAAAAATACTCCAACGCATCGGATGCAGAGTTGTTGATTCGCGATAAACAACTCTGTGGCGTGTTTGAATACCTTTCAACAACGAAAATCTTCCTGAATTTTTATGAATTAAATTCTAAATGTGTTCAATTTAACAGATGGGCCAACTCATTGTCATAAAAATATTTAGCATAATCTGAAGCAAACTGCTGGTTTGAGAATGTTTGCTGCTTTGACGCTTTCAATTTTTCCCAAGCACTAGGCTTTTGCATCTACTATGAGTGCCCAATGCGCGATGAGCAATGTGCCGATTTGTTTACTGTGTTAAAGTACTTCTGTAAACAGTGTGCCGTGTGTGACGGGCTAATCTGAATATCGACTGTGGATTCATCACGAATCAACAGCGGTATGCTCCTGTATAATAGGATATATAGTGAGTTATTGAAAAGCATTTGTACCGTTTATTTTTAAAAAATGGCAAAGTACAGGGCAATTTTGGTCACTTAATCAGTTTGTAAATTAATCCCAATCTAATCAACTAGTAATGACTAGTAAACTGGAAATATTTGAATAGAAATTGAAGTTCAGTTTCTAGAGTTAGAGAGAATGAAAGTACAAAGTGCTATCCAAATGACATAGAAGTAATTCTTTAGTATCCTGTATAGTGATAAGTTTATGTCTTGCATTATGTTATGACGTAGGATTAAAAACAGGATGAGGGAATTGGTTGAAACTTGGTGTTTTCCACCTTGTCAATCAATTGATCAAATTGTTCAAGTCTATAAATTGATTGGATCCCCTAAGGGCTATTATAAATTGACTCAATCACGCATATCTTATGCCAAGACTTTGAAATCAAAGTGAAAAATTATCTCTTGTTTTTCAGCAAGGTTGAAATGGCCCTTATTTATTTTAATACTTTTTATCTCTGCTATACTATAATAAACAGTAGGAAAAGCACTGATTTTTATTTCATTCGCACTTAAGTCCATTTTGGCTGTAACTTGTAGAAAACTGGTTCTTTCATTGTACCTGGATGACTCAGCTTTGCCTCGACCTGGCTTGAGGCCAGATGCTACATTGCTTTTGGGATTTTGCTTCTGGTTCAGAGTAACAGGTCTTAGAATGCAAGTAGTTAGCTACCCACAAGATTAACTAATTCAAAGCAAATAGATGGCTCAGGTGAATTGGCTTCTTCCAGACCGTTTCCAACATAGAGTGAATCTTCCGAAAATGTGTTTCCTTTCATTAAGGTCAAAATTCAAAAACATTTTATGTCTATGAACCCACAAAATATACTTTCAATTAAAATGTTTTTGTGAATGTCATAAACTGTGACTTGATTTTCCACCAATACAACCTACTTTTATTTGTATTGCGATATAAATCTAGATATTGTCGTAGTATAATACTGATGTCACCACAAGCAATATCTTTGAAGCAAGTTCATTAAGGTGTACGTTCCTGGCTGCGCGATATCTTGATTATATTATATAGATAATTAGAAGTGTTAAAAATTGTTGCATCTGTTAATTAAATAATGACAGGAAATTTAAAAAATAGCTTTATAACTCTTGACTGATCTTACTACTGTAAAAATCAAGAAAATAGTCCAAGTCTAAATACATCGTAAATGGGGGATGTATGTGAGAACCAAATCACTGCCCACCCTGTGGCTAGGTATTGCCTGATGTTGGATTTGGGTTTGGGTTTCATTCCAATGGTTGAATTGAGGCCAAAAAGACATTTCTATATAGCAATCTCCAAGAAGATTTTAAGTAGGAGTAAAGTGTTAATACAAACCTTTGTTTTAAAACCTGAGATTTCCCACATTCTATTGCATGAGTGAGGTAATACACACCCGGTCAAAAGTGTTTGCGTGACTGTTATATCAGACATAATTGCCTTGGTTATATCAAATTATCCAATATTTTCATTAAAATCCTGTTCGCGTACATGCTACATCTATCTAACATTAATAAATCATAACTCTCTTGTGAGTTTTGACCTTCCGAAACAACTAAAATTTATAATTTTCTAAACCTTGTCAAAACCCATGTAAAATTCCCATAGAGCTGAACCTACTAAATTACTCATAAGCTATTTTTCTCCATGTAAAGCTATAGGAGATTTTTACGTCTTTCAGACGTAGAAATTTACACAAATGCGCAGTAATTTTTTTAGACTTTTTGTTTATACGCAAATGAAAGGAATTACATGGAGAAAAATAGCTTATGAATAATTAAGTAGGTTAAGCTCTATGGGAATTTTACGTGTGGGTTTCGACACGGTTTAGAAAATTATAAATTTCAGTGGTTACGGAAGGTCAAAAATCGCAAGAGAGTTTGATTTATTAATGTTAGATAAATAAAGCATGTATACGAGCAGGATTTTCACAAAAATTATAGATAATTTGATATAAACAAGGCGATTATGTCTGATGTAACAGCCGCGCAAACACTTTTGACCGGGAGTGTATGTGCAATGAACATCACTTACACCTACATACTGACAAAAACATAAGCATTCTTCTCAAAGGCTACTTGGGAATTATCAGAATTATGCAATCTTAAATATCTTGTGTCTTTTTTGAAAGCTGGGTTATTTCAAAAATCTAATTTGATGATGGTATACATCAAAGTCTGAAGTGATTCATATGGAGAAATCAAGTAACACTCCCTTTCATAATAATATTTTACACACTCATGATATTGGTTAAATATAGTGAAAAATGCCATTTTATTGTTGCGTGTTAACAACTCCATAATAATTGACACTGTCAGTTTAAGACGCCTTATAGAGAATTCACAGTTGTATATGATAACAATAAATTAATGATCTTCATGATATAGTTAATATTTGCTGATGTTGACTGTGATTTAAATTGTCAATAAAGCACTTCTGAATTATCATTTATCCAAAATGTGCAATGCTGTACACTGTCTTATTAATTGATGACTAAACTATTCTACATAGTTTGTAGGTCGAGGATCAGCTATTCAAATAAATCAGATAAACAGCATTATCAAGCATTTTTAAGCTTAAATACTTATTGCGAATTAAGTAAGCTTATAATTATACAGAACAGCTGTAAGCCATACAATCCCATTTTGTTACATTATTGAGCTTGTTTGATTTGATTGTATCACACTAGTACTTCCACACCTTAATCAATTCTTGATCTGCTCCAATCATGTTCAAACACCAAACATGATGACTCTTAACCACAAACTTCTCCAATGTCACAACCAATTTTCCATGTTGAACAGCGTGGAAACAATAAATTACTCAATCTGCTGGGCCTAATTGGTTCCCCATGGTACTGGCAATTACAAAGCTTCTGGTCTCACAGCCACTAGGAAATGTGAATGGCCATTACACGCAATTAGTGTTGTGTTTATCATGTAATGGCTGGACACATGTCATGTTCACTTAAGCTCAATTAACATACTACCCCTCTTCTGCGCTGTTTGCGTTAGCGAGCAGTTTTTAATCTAAATCAGTGGCAAGAATGTTGCTAAGTCATTTGGTGATTAAAGCTGAATTGCAATGATTCAGAACAATTTGTTTCAATGCTGAACATTTGATTTGAATTAGAAAAATGTATCTTTATTGGAACATCAGTTTTGCCTGCAGGCATCCATATTGATAGTTGACAAATTTAAAGAAGATCTACATCAGGGGTTCTCAACTATTCCTTACAATGTACTGCATAAATGAGAAAAATGTATGGACAAGCGCCAAACTTGGCCTAATTCTTAGTGTATTCCTAATGTATCTCTTTGCTTTTAGAGGGTGTCAAAGCGCCAATCAGTACTTGTAAAAGTGCAAAATTTGGTGAGCGCGCTGCTAGATGAGAATCCCTGATGTACATGTAATCAATGTGAAATCGGATATAAGATACTGTAAAACAAGAAATATTTGCGGAAAGAAAATTGTCCGAATTTCAGAATCTGGGGTTTTTGGCGGCATTTTAATTTCACTAATTGCATCAGCATGCCATTGAAATCATTGTACATATTAATATTAGCAGCAAATTAATTTTGCAATTTTGGGGTATTAGCGAAATTAAATTCCTAGCAAATATTTCTTGTTTTACAGTATTAATTTTGTAAACCCAATTCAGGACAGGTTAAAAGGATGTATGTAAGACTATAAGTTGCAGTATTGACTGCATAGTGTTTATTTATTTATGCTGGTATACCCTTTACCCTTTTATAAGTTGATGATCTTTCAGCAAGACGTCTTGATTATAACATAGCATTCTATCACTTTAACAAACTTAACTGACACTGAATTTTATATTGCCCCTGTACTTGTAAATAGGGTTCTTTAAAAAAATCATTCCTCATTTTAAATTATGTATACAATTTTGAAATATTCTTGTGATAGTCCAATATTATCTGGTGTTAATGCCAGAATTTTGTCCATTTTGAATCTCATGATCTATATGGAGTCAGGTTTCTGCAATGTGTGATCACCACACCTATTCCGCTTTTCATCCGTTACCTGCCTAACCTTTAAGGACTTATTACACATTCTGAAATGCATCTTGATTCTTCTCCAATATTTAAAGTCTTCCAAAGTGATGAGTGATTTTTAATTTTCTTTATTATCTTCCCAATTTTCTGTAAATTTTGATAAAATATATTGGAATAATCATGCAATTAGGATGTATTTGTAATTATTCTTTAGGTTTTGAGATCTTGATATTGGAAAATTTTCAGGAAGGTTTTGCTTCAAAAATATTGTCATTGATGAATTGAGATAAAGTTAAACCCATAGGTAGTGTCTGCTTATTCAAACATTATAGATGTTAGCATTCAGTCAGCACTCTTACCCATGTAATATTCAATCCCTGTATCATGAACACTTAGATGTTTCTCTCTTTATACATCACATTCAAAGCTCCATAAAATGTATGCATTGAAATGCTCCATAAAAATTGAATGCAAATTTTTGGAATAAAAATGATAATCTTTTACAAGTTCACAAACATATATAGCATGAGCAGCTAATTTAGATGTACAAGTATATTTTGTAGTTTTAATAAGGATTATATAACTATCTTTATTAGGAAGATTTGTGTTAGAACTTAACAAGTCAAAATTTTACACATGAAGCAAAAATCAAATTAAAAAGTCATTACATAAAATGAATAACCACTACTATGAGCCTTATTTCAATTAAGGCCAAAGAAAAAAAATAGCCTGTCTCAGCTTTCCGCGCGCATAGCTTTTAAAAATCCAAATTTAGCGCATTTCTTTTTTTTCCTCAAAGTTTTTGAGAGATTTTCAGGTTTTTTTCATCTTTTTTTCCTACTACTGGAAAAAAAGTTAAATAAACGGCCGCAAAGCGGCCGCGACAAAAAAAATAGTGATAGCATCCACGTAGCCCTTTTTTACTAAAAAAAAATAGCGCTTAGGGTTTTGACCTTAAGTAAGCTGAGACAGAGTTCCTTTTTTTTTTTGGCCTAACAGAAAATTTAAATCATATGTAAAAGCAATTTTCACCCCTATTTGTCTTCTCCAGATATTGATGAATGTGCAGAGAACCCACAAATTTGTCAAGCTAATGATGGGACTTGTGTGAACACTGCTGGTGCATATGAGTGCCGTTGTCAAGATGGATTCCAGTTTGATGCCGAAAGGACACGGCTCTGTGTAGGTAAGTCGCTTACATGGATTGTGAACACTGCTGGTGCATATGAGTGCCGTTGTCAAGATGGATTCCAGTTTGATGCCGAAAGGACACGGCTCTGTGTAGGTAAGTC
>JXSR01S014766.1:27235-43294 GCA_000969725.1 Ophiothrix spiculata | reverse complement strand
TGGTGCATATGAGTGCCGTTGTCAAGATGGATTCCAGTTTGATGCCGAAAGGACACGGCTCTGTGTAGGTAAGTCACTTACAAGGATTGTGAACAATGCTGCATGGCACATATGAGTGCTGTTTTTTAGATGAGTTTCCACTTTGATGTCGAAAGGAAAAGGTAAGTAGGTTAGTCATTGGTACAAAGAATCTCTGTAAATGATTTTGTGTAAATGAAAGATCAACAGAAATAAGGTGAGGTCAGTTCAAAGTCAAAGCTAGCTCATTTTGTTAATGACTTGTGTCCTTCTACATGATATGTCCTTTCCTACCAAATTTCATCATGTAGAGGATCTCTACTTCTCTCACACAACCGCTCACACAATTTTTTATAACATTTTAATTTCTGATAACCATTTATGACACATGAAATATAGCTGGTGAATCTTGCTCAAGGAAACGATGCTGAGGCTGGTATGGCAGGAATATAACTCACAGCCTCTCATGAGGTACAAATCATATGTGATGGCTCACCCCGAAAGGGAGGACTTTGCAGATGATATAAATTTTATAATTTGTTTTCATTTCATCTGTTGCAGCATTTTCTAAGCTTTAAAATGACACCTTACTTGTTGAAATTGATCAAGGCGATCAAATTTTACAACAGAAAATCTGCTGGAAATTCTTATTATGTTCTTTATATTTGGTGCCTATTTTCACCTGTTTCTTGAAAAGTGTTCTGTCGCAAAGTCCCCCTTTTCGGTGTGAGTCATCACATATGCTCTTACCACTACAACTACAACAACAATTTTACAAAGAAAATCGGAATAATAATCCACCATGTTGCCAAGAATGTGGTAAACCGTTTGTTGGAATGGTTAGGTATCACTGAGCACCAGAAACTCTTTCGGTGGTTTTCTTTAATACATCTGAAAAATTAGCATAACACTGAATTGATATCAGGAGAACTCATTATACAAAAATCCTTGAAAGTTTTTTTGTGTATCATAAGGTTTGTTTACAAATGTGAAGATTAATGTCACTTTGATGTATTGACGTCAAAACAAGGAACTAGGATATAATGCAAGAGGCCTATAGGTAGGCAGTTCTATTGTTGAAATTTTCTGGAAATGGGACAATGGCATGGCACAAAGTTTTCACATAATGTTGTCAAGTCACTGATAAATCCTGTGTTAATACATGCAAGTAGAAAGTGATGCTGATGTCATGATGGTCATGCCTTTTGCAAGGTGATAATTAGGATATGGATATGTGTAGGAGGAGGTTAGTGGACATTGCACTTGTGTTCTAAGAAACACACCTACATGTAGCTGATTTCTGAGGAAATTAATAGAGAACAAGTTTATATATTTGGTGGGATGATTTAAGGTTTTGCAAACCATGTTCAGAGAACTGCTTATCAGTTTTCTCATCCTCTAAAACGTGGCAATTGCAAATTCCTCAAGGGTATTTGCCCCAACACATAGTGTTACATGTCTGAATATTATCTATCTTGTGTCTGTCTGAAAGAGTTCTTAATTTCTAAAACCGAGACTTTAAGCACGCACACATGCACGTAGGCTATTCCATGGGATGGTTGACTTAATGCATGAAGGGCATTACAACTACCGTAAAAATACGGGTGAAATTGGAGCATACATGCAAAGTTTTATGAAAATACCCTAATGTGCACTAAGTATAGAGATAATGATATTGATATGAATTAATCCCCACCCATTTATCTCTGCAATACAAATAAACATTGGGATCTCTATAACTTGATACTTTCTAATATGTAGATGATCACATATTACCAATTTAGAGTAGTCGCAATGCAATATGACTCTTCGCATAATTGCTGCAATTAGTGGTCACCACCAAACTTCCATTCAATCCAACTGTTAATGCCGAATCATTGCTGTAAGGTAATACATTAGTAGGTTGGTCATGCTTAACGTTGGGAGTTCACGGTTATTAACAAATCCGTGTACACGGTTTTTTATTCGGGCGTGTAACCGTGTACACGCAAATAACGTCACAAATTTGCGACTGTAAAAGCAATCCAAATTCTATACATGTACGTACGTAGTCCAAGTTGCAGAATTTTGCATCCTTCATAAAATGCAACATTTCATTACTAAATTAGATGCAAGGTGTATTTTTATTTACACAACTGACGTTTAAACACAAAGACAAGTGAAAACATAGTTACTTATAAATGTAACAAGCTTTTAAACGTTCAATCAACTTCATGTTTTTCATGCACACCGCAACAGCCAAGGATGTCGCCATTGTAGTTGAAGTATCATGTTATGAAAATCCCGATTTTTTAATTAACGGCACCACTACAGCGTTCAGGGAATTCCCAGGCACGTCCCTGGATAGCCAAATAATAATCGTACATCGGTGATCGGCGACTTTGGTTAGCTAAAAAATGCTAGCTTTCTCGATGTCTTGATGATGCGATGCATGATTAATCATGAAAATACAACAGAGGACACAATAGAGAGATGGTTTTTTGTTAAAATTCTAGTAAAAACTGGACAGAAAGGCAAGCTTAAAACACTCACGGTTAAACGTTTGATAGAGTTTGTAAACGTTTACACGCGTTCCGTCCGTGTAAATGTTTACACGTGTACACGGTCCCAACGTTAGTCATGCTTGTCACAAAATTGTTCCGCATGACAGTTTGAACAACTGAAATTGTGGATGTCACCCCAGCATTGTAAGCACCATGGCAAGCACTCTGAATCCAACTTTAATGGTTTATGAGCCTGGGTATGATTTTATTATAGTTGTATCATGTTTGTTCATGCAATGCGATAGAATATGTAACATGAAGTCCAAAAACACATAAATATTCCAACCCAAAACATGCAACCTGCTGAATCTAGCCTGTCCCTTTAAACTATAAAAAAAATTGTTAACACTAGCAGAAATGCTATTTAGCAGTGAAGATTGGATCTTTTAGCAGTATGTTTTGGGGTTTTTGCACATGCTGCATTCTTCTAGCAAAAAAAATCGAACTGGATACAAAATCAAGGATGTTAGTTTTCAGGATGTTTTCTGAATTCAGGAAATGGAGTTCAAAAATTCTTGATTTTAGGCGAATTTAGTTGTATACCTTTTCTTTATAAGTACATGAATGAAGCACATTTTCAGGACTTTTCAAGCTTATCGGAAAATTGGATCAAAGTGACTTTAATCCCTAACAAATGTAGACATTACCAACACTCACAAATGCTCTTCACAGTATCTTAATCAACCAAAGTTGATCCTAAATTGAATTATAGAGGAGATATTTATCTTTCCTTTTCTTCACTCTCAAGGCATTTCTTGGTGTCTAAATATTTAGAGAAACATCATCTGGGTTTGATTTAAGAGGGTGTTAACTCTGTAGCAGGGAGACAGCTGACACACTTTAGCTGGCAAAGTTCAGAAAGATATGTTTGCACCGGGGGGGGGGGTGCTTGAAGAAAAAAGTGGTATGCATGCTCATCAGAAAAAACATCGAAAAAGGGTCGGATTTTGACCCATTGGCGTCGTCGACGTCTTTAGAAAAAGGGGTGCCTTTTTCATGGTAACTTTCGACATTAAGGATTGCCTTTTTACGATATCTTTGACTTTAGGGTAACTTTTTTGCCAGGTATTCTAAAATTCCAAGAAATTTATCAGAAAAGGCTAATGTATTATATTCCTAATATTCATCTTTTGAATGGCAGAAAATAGTGTTTTACGCTGTTGAGGATCCATTTCAGTGTGTTACGCCATTATGGTGTCAAATGTCCAGTATGCCATTTAGGGGTGTGATTTTGAATATTTTACGCCATTAAGGGTGGAGTTTGCTATAAATGGTTACGACCTTTAGGGTCTGATTTTGAGGTGCTCTGACGAGCATGCGTACCACTTTTTCTTTGAGCGGCCCTTGGGTGTTTGCAGAGACAAGCCTAGCTACCCTTCCTTAAAACATGTGGCTTGCCATTTGGAATGAACTCTTAGTTAAGCTTTACTTCCCAGAAATTCATGCATTGCTCATTAAAGAAACATTTTCAGTTAGCTTCCTTAAATCCAGTCATTTTCAGGTGTAACTGTCTAGGAATTAGTAGTAAATTATTTATAAAGAAATATAAAGATTTCTTTATTTCCTGTATTTTGAGGTGAAATAATCTGAATTATGCCAAAACACTTTTCAGCATAAAGGTTGTGTGTTATTGAAGGTCGTCTCAGAAATATCAAAAATGCATTGTATTTTAAAGAGAAGTCTATTCCACCAATCCAATAATCCACTCACTCAAATAGATAGAACCTGGTTCAATGTCTGGAATTCTTATTCTTTATTATTTTATCCAAGTAAAGAGATAACATAACAATGACACTTGAAATCAAAGTTATTAGTATCAAAATAGAAGGATTTGAAAGGTGTTCATGCCCTGCATTCTTTCCTTCAAAGAATTCCTTTAAAGAATGAAATGGTTAAAAATATTGTTTGTCTAATATTTGCAAGACAGTCCTTTGAAAACAATCCTAAATTAGTCATCCCAGACTTAATTGCCACATTGATTCTAAAGATTGAGACTGAATACTGCAATAACTTGTCACATTCAATTATCTAGCCATGATAATTGACTTCAAGTACAGGAATATTTGTATAGCAAATCACAGTGACAAAATGCAGGTCAATGCAGGTGGAAATCTGACGGATTAGACTGGAGACGCAACTGGATTGAATACCTATGAAATGTCAGATGGATGTAAAACAGGTCCCAGTCACATCCACATTGATGGCATGGGATGGGATGGGGTGGGACAGGTGGATGACAGAGGATGGGGATGATACCATTGCATGTCTTAAGCAATTAGATATATTCATATCTAGTTTTATTTATAGATGTTTATGATTTAAATTGGCAGTTAATATGACATTTATGTTATATATAGGTAAGCCTTTGTGAAGAGGAATCTATTAAACACAGAATCTGTAAAACTATATGCCACCATATTTGGACATTAGGTATAAAACTATTCTGCATTGAAATCTCTATGAAAGACTCTGTCCTTTGGGATATTGAAAGCAAAGTATACAAGGATGAAAAGAATACATGGTATAAGAGAATGAAAAGTTGATATGATACAAATTATACTTGATTGGTCTTTTTAACAAAATACAAAGCTGCCGCTTTGTCAACTTAAATTTTGTCTGGAACAAGCCCAAGCTTTTGGGTCTAAAGTAACAAAACAATGATTATTACTCATGTATCCTAGACTTATAAGTGTTATGTAGTTTAAGAATCAGTAAATTGGAAAAGACATGCATCTCTGTCTTTAATTCAAATTCAATTCATATTGAGTTCCATTGAGGGTAAACTCCTGCTTTAATTTCAGTGTTTTGGATACTTCCCCGGCCCAATCCCACAAACTTCCCTATTGGTGTTAGATTCAATGTGATATTGCCAATCTCAAGAGAGTTTGGTGAAAATCCTGAACATATGAGATTTGAAAATAGAAAGGTTGTGTTAACTTTTCTACTCCCTGATCTCAGCTGGGTTTATTTGCAGACTTCCTTGTGAAAGTACACGGTCAAATTAGAAACAGTTCTACAGTGCAACCAATCAGTCAGCTGTGTCCCTCAACTGTCTTGTATCATAGCTACTAAGGGCCTGGACTCGCAAATTTGTAGGTGTGACATGTGATAACAGATTTACATCCCACCGTATTTGGAATCGTAGAATCTAGTGTCTCTAGGTGCTAGCTTGTTGGTAAATGATAGCTGTGGACAGGTGTAGGAGCTTGGCAGTGATCAGGATGGTAGAATAGTGAAACAAGATATAACATCCTCTTAGGTTGGGTTTTTTAATGCTAAGTTTCCACTAAGAACATTAAATGGAATGGATTCAAGCAAGAGACATAGTCTAAATGTCTAGAACAGATCTTCAAGATATAAGATGAATCTGATGAAACCTTCAATAACAAATTAAGTATTAAAGGTCATTAACTCTTTCTCACAGCAGCTCGCAAAAGCGTGCACGATTTGCCGGAATTTCTACTTTGACACATGTTTTTCAAATAGCTTTAAAACAAAAACTACAAGCCCAAATTGGTCGAAAATTCACCAGCAAGCAGTTAAAACAAAGAGCTATCTAGCACCATCATTTGTATTAGCAAAGAGAATAATCCTTGTGCACTACAATTATCGTATGCTATCATAAAGTTAGGTCTCAGTGAGCCGCTCAGGGCGGCTTTCCGGAGAAATAAGACAGATGGTAAAATTTTTATTCTGGAGTGAGAGTTAAAAACATATATTATATTAAAAGTTCAGAGGTACAAAAGACATGCTTATGATATCAGAAGCTTGGTCCGATTTTTAAAATTTTGGTTTTCAGTGTCATATGAAAGAGGACCACTAAAGAAGTCTACATTTCTAATTTCAGCTGAATTGGTCAAACCGTTTTGATTTTGTGGGCAATTTTGTATTTCAGAGCCGCCTATACATTACTGTATAAAATTAATTATGGTTACCATAATTAGACACATTTTCATGCATATCTCTGAAACGGAACATAACTCAGCCGTGAAATTTAACACGGGTTATGAGAAAAAATATGAGCAATATTTTGGAACCGAAATCTCAAAAAGTTTGAAAAAAAGTTGAAGCAATCGGACCATGCTACTTTAAGGATTGAATTGAATTTAAGTGAGTTTATACACAACCTAAACAGATATTTAAAAGTTGCATTATGTTATAATAAGGTTCTAATAAGATTTTCACATCTGATGTTCAATCATTCAATTTGTCTTTTGTACACTGGCATCGATACCAAATTGATGTATTAAGATTTTCCATCAGAATTTCATTTAGTTTCAGTCTTTCCCATATCATCAATCATTGCAGTAATAACTGTATGTTTCCTCCATGTTGTATGACAACTTTACTTCTTTACTTAATTCTTGGTCTCAATATACTCATTAGTCATCACTTCATTAGGAAAGTTTTCTGATGAAAAAATTCTTTCATATTGATGTGTTTGATTTCAGTGACTGGCACACAAGTTCAATGTCAATGCCATCTATGAGGAAAGTTGACTGTGCTCCTGCTTCGTGCCTGCTGGTTGGTCCATATAATTTTGATCCAAAAATTTATTTGAGACTGTTAGGTGGTTTAACAACAAATTTATAAAGCAGTTACATTGTACTTTATTTATTTACTGACAACAAATTTACAGACAATTTGGTCCATATGTTCAAACAGGTTTAAGAGTTAGACCTGCTTTGAGTCAAAATTTGTATCACTGCTAAATATATTTCCCTTGACAAATATTCTCATATTTTGTGTTGTTTGTAAGATTTGTAGTTGAACCTTTAATTTGTAAAGTTGTTACAGTTTAATAAAAAGCTACCAAAGGTCATTTTATGGCAGTAGTAATTTTGACTCTTAAACCTCTTATGAACACATGACTTAGACCCAGTCTAACTTTAAACCTGGTTTAACTCTTAAACCTCTTTTGAACACACGGGTCTAAGAGACCCTGTTAGGTGGTTTGCAACAAGTTTACAATCAATAAATATATGAAACAAATTTTTGATGTTATAAATTGTCCATCTTTGACTTTTTGTCTTAGTTCAAGTTGATTACAGATATCAATAGAAACAGAATTGTTCTGTGAAATGGAATCTTGCGCACACCTGGTTCTCATTGGCATTGTGGCTACTTGACATGCTATAGGACTTTCCTGTGTTATGGCTATATAAATGGGTGTGCATGTGAATATAGGTTTACGTAGAAGGAATTCATATGTGTGAAGGAGATTTACTTGTTCCGATATGGTTTGTGTTACACAGTAAAATAAGGGGAAGGATTGTCTCTGTCATATGTAGGTTAAGCTTACAGGCTGGCTGGCTAGGCTAGGGGTTATGACATGGTTTTACTTTGACTTCTTTTCACATGTTTTCATCCAAACTAAAAGTCTTCCGTTTATTTTTAAATGTTCAACAATATATTAAAATTGGTAAGACTCTTTGCATGTTTGGATTGTGTTTGTTGCCATTTCAAAACATAGCGAACAAACTGACAATATTTACCCAATTAATAGGCGCACTGAAAAGTTACAAATTTGGTTCTTTCATTGTCTGTTAATATCATTTAATGACAAATACAATAGTCGTCTTGGTGCAAAAGAGATACAGCGTAACCTATAAAATATCTGTAAAAAAGACAAGGTGTAGAAAAACAAAATTTTGACTGTAGCCGCCTGATACGAAGAGGTATCTAGCGCCATCATCAATTTTGGCAAAAAGAATAATCCTTGCGATCTACAGCTATCATAAGTAAATACTCCGTGGCGCCCTGAGCGGCTTTCCATCCAAATAGAACATTTTGTGAAAAGAAATTCCGGAGCGAAAGAGTTAAAATGAGACAATAGCCCTGCTAATAAAACTATAAAGTTTATATCAACCCCTAATATTGCAATGTTCTGTCCTTAATGTGCTAGAATATTGGGTTGTAATAACTGTTTTGCTGTAATATTGCACGGGTCCCAAATTGAGCCCCTTTCTAGACTAAACAAAATGTCACTCATTGTAAAAAAGGTGACATTATACCTAATGTGCAATGTCCTAAACATTAGCTTAATACAAACTGTAGAAAAATGTAATGAGGAGTAAAGCCAAATGACGATGCACCTTTTACTTTTGTTGAAAAGGCCAAGTTTCATCACCATGCAGTTTCATTAAATGCATCTATTTTGGTGCAGAAGCTTAACAGATTAAATAAGTTATCCCTATCTGATTTTCAACTGTGTGTTTGACACTGCCTTGAGCAATTACAGCCCAAAATACGTCCTAATCTCGTGAGATTTCCCCTAGTGTTATAATCCGCCCTGAAGCTAACATGCTTTAACATACCCTGACATACATTCATAACTATATGAACACCTTTCCTTCTTGCGCAAATTGACTATTTGTTGAGATGTGTTAGTTTGGCACGTCGGTAGACATTACCTCCGTCGCAGGAGAAGAGGGTAGCACCAGACTGTGTATCCTTGTTCCTCTGTAAGCTAACTAGAAATTAACACATTGGTGGCAAACAATTGGCATGCAAAAACATTGAACCATGGGTGATGACAGGCTATGTGAGGAATGAGATCGGGAGATGTCTGGTACATCCCTATGTAAAGGTTTGTGCCTGTTTTAGTGTACTTAATTTTATGTAATTATGTAATCCTGGCACTTTTATTATTAAGAGGAAATTTTAATGATGCATTTTGAAAACCAGTTAATATCACATGATGTGATATTGGTAGAAATACATAATTTATTTCTTCAACAAAGCATGTGACGATGTTTTGTGTATATTTACAAAATAGTTGTTCTTTTCTATTGATAGAAAAATTCCTGTTTTTTACAAAATTTACAAACTGGTGCACATTTATTTCCATGAAACACTAACATTCATGTGGTTGTTTAATTTACATTTTAAAATGCAGAAATGTTCAACTCAGGAAAGGATATTGTCCATCTAGTTTGAAACATCTGTGGTGATCAACAACCTTTGCTGAAAGTGAGCTAGCACAAGCAATGTTTAATAAATAAATAGAAATATATACATATCAGTTCTTTTTGTTCTGTTTAATATACTTTTAAACATGAACACAAAAATTGATCAATAGGAAATGAAATCAAAAGTAAGTACCAACTCGACAATCTCTTGAAATATGAAACCATTTTAGTATCCTAAAACTTTCCACTAACATGATAACATTTTGAGCAATTTCATTTCTTGTTTTTCAGACATCAATGAATGTTTGACGGGAACAGAGATTTGTGGAAACGGAACTTGCAAGAATAATCCTGGTAGTTATAGCTGTGCCTGCAGACCTGGGTACCAATTTGATGACCCACTAGGAACATGTGTTGGTAAGTAACATTCTCAGCCAACAGAATTGTTTGACTGAGGAAAATGTAGCTATTTGGCAATCAAGTGCTTTTGCTTGCAGCCGCATAATTTGGCGGAAAAATGTAAGGTGTATTTTGCGTTGTAGTCAAGTTACGCACTCACGTTTGTTGTTTCAGGTATGGTACAATCACGTAACTTATTATTGTTTCAAATAAATTTCGGACACAAACTGACAATTTGAATGCAGCCAATGCGTATTTTCGTATCCACTAGCTGTGACATGCACAGGACATCAGGAAGTATGCAACATCGTTTCCAATCAGTAATAACAGTACTGCGACGTCGCGCGTGCATGGAAAGCGTTGTGTATTTGGGTAAATTGCACACTTAATACTGTGACGCAAGGCTCTGAATTTTCATGTCCGAAAATTATTTGAAACAACAATAGCCAAATTTTAGAGTGCAAGTAGTCCTGTTTCAAATCTGAACTTTCTTTAATCTATGGTAAGTAGGAATAGCCCTGATAGTTGTAGCTGTACCAGCATCTGCGGATAAAGATTTGAGGACCCACTTGTAGTGATCTGGCTGATAGCAAAAGGATGCATATGAAGGACCCGTATGTTGGAGTCAAATTAGATTGCATTTCAGGATACCCACAATTTGTAAACATGTCTGTTTTATGGGAGATTTTAATATTGACCTTCTCCATTGAGCAAGATACATTCCAAGTACCTGTATGTTTGGAGTCAAATCAGACTGCATTTTCAGGCTATATGTGCAAGTTATCTATATTTGAGTATATTATGGGTGATTTTAATATTGACCTTATCAATAGTGCAAAATACATTTTAGACATTTATATATGCATGGATTTTTTATTAGAAGAATTTACACTACATGTTACAGGCTAATAGCTTCATTGCTATTACACAAGTTTCCATGATTAGAAATCAATAATATGAATTAGTAAATCGGGTAAAAATGTAATTTACCAAAATACACATACATACTCTCCCAGGATCAAACCAGGGAATATATAAGATTGGGGAATGACAGACCCATTTATAAAGTGACACAGTGCATGCGCGCCGCCATCTTTGATTTAGCACGTGTTGCGTCCGCGCCTCTCAGAGAGTCCGAAATGCGTTTTACGGAAAATAATGTATAGCATAGACTTGGGACAATTCTAATACATCGTAGTAAATAAACAATCATGAATGAAATGTCAAAAGCGTTCACGGACTTCACGGTGCAGTTCAGAGTGTCCCCTAGGGTGCCATTTTTTTGCCCATGAGTGCGTCAGTCGCCATTTTGTATTCCGGCGTTTTCTCTGCATTGTTTACATTGTACGACTGCCGATATCGAGTGCCAGCGAAATGCCGGTGTCAGAGCCCTGATCAAACCCTTTATCTCCATATCTATACATTTCATGTTGTGAATTCAATTTAGTTGTTTTATGTCAGCCCAATACTTTATTGAATCTGTCATGTCCAGTCATTAAGGCTGCAGGACTTTCCGATGTTTTCATCATGATTTTTCCAATATGAAAATAAAAAATGTGAAGAAGTAGTTCAAAGTGGAATATTAATGTTGAACTACTTTTTTGTTGGAAATCAAATAAAGTATAAATTTCATTAAAGATCTGTGTCAGGAAGAACCTACTTTGTAAATAAATTCTTGACCTATATAGGTAATCAGATCACTAATTTTGAGCAGTTTAGACTAGATTTCCTTATGCCAAATTTTGGAGTGAATTATCTGATAATTTGGATATTTAAGTTCCCGAGGGAGATTAAGCAATAAATACATGAGCCTTGCATGTTATTCATTGCAATCATCTTGTTGGATTGGGAGATCCATGTTTTTCACAACAGTATTTCCCATGTGGGTATTTCACATGGGATTCAAACAAAAAATTAAAAAACAAATAACCTATTTGAAAAACAAATAACCTACTCTAACATGTGAACGCTCATTTTGTGTGACATACACTGCTGTGCAAATTTGTTATGCAACTTTAAAATTAAAATGTAACCAATTAGAGTAAATCACAAGGAAGTTACAAACACATTAGACCAATGCCTAACCAGATGACTTTATAAATGCCTGGTTCAACCATGGAAAAAAGAGAGATTCAATGATTCAAAATGTAGGTATGATATATTCTGATGTCATCAATGTGTTGTAGATTTTCTGATTTATCCCAGCATCATATTCTCATCTGTCAATCATGATTATGATGTAATTACCATAAATTACCATGAAAGACAGTTATTGAATTTATATTTTTTTACAAATATTTTTCTGAAAAACAGCGTATTGCTTGTTATGTTCCTTCTGAAAATTTCCTTTCATGTAATTTAACCCAATTAGTTAAACAGTAACATTATAGGTCAGGTTATTCAGTTTTAAGCTTCTGCAAATATTCACTTTATGGTTGGGCACTGATTGTTAAAGTCAAGTAACAATCTCTCAATTTGCAGTTTGATGTTAATTGTATGGACAATCAATTTAATAAAGTTTTTATAAAGTTATTTATGAAAAGGAAACACCAAAACTGCACACCCATTTATTTCCAGGGTTCGTACGGTCCTTGAGAGTCCTTGAAAATCCTTGAATTTGAAAACACCTTTTCAAGGCCTTGAAAGTCCTGGAAATTTGCACAGAGTCCTTGAAAGTCCTTGAAAATTGATAATTTATGGCTAACTGATCCCAAATTCAGCGAGTGGATTGATGTTGGCAGGAACAAGAGTTCAGCATACTGCAAATTATGCTGTGGTATGTCCTTGAAAATCATGCTTTTGGACCTTGAAAGTCATTGAAAAGTCCTTGAATTTTAAAGGCTCCAAGGTGTACGAACCCTGTATTTCTGATATATAAGTAGGTGAAAAAGTATTTTTTGAAATCAATGATATAAAAATTAATGTTACATTGATTTAATATCAATGAAATAAAAGAGGAAGTCCCACCACAAAGTAATTACTTTTCAAATGTTTGTATCATTATGACCAAATAAAGGCATTTTTGCAAGCCACATATCACATTTGATAAAGTTTGTAGCTTTTATTTGGGAGTGTCCAGGAAGTATTATTTGTTCGTTTGGTAAGGTTGGTATATAATTTGACTTCCGTGAGTCACTGACTGGAGGAAAGCTTAGAGATAATTCAATATGACACTGGTGGACAAGTGGAATTAGTTCAGAATTTAACAGAGAAACCAGTATGTGTAAACTATAGTGTGTTGGAGATCAATACATACATAATTCTTAGAATAGACTCTTAAAAATGTCATCTCTTTTATTCGGCTGTGATGTTGTGACAAAATATTATGGCCATGATAAATAGGTAATGTGACATACATTTTAACATATCCTCAACGAGTTAAAGCAATACTATAAAGAGTTAAAAATGGAGCGCCCCTTTCACCAATGACTTTTGATTTTATTGGCTTATTGAGTTTGTTTTTGGTACATATTGATACCCTCCAAACGATTTGGCTTAAATATGCTTACTTATGGCCATTTGTTTAATTCCACGTGTATTAGTATAGGAAAGCACGCATTTGCTTTTTATCCATTTAGCTATGGCATAACATGTTTTTGACAAAATACACTTGAAAACGGTAGATAGTCACACGGTCATTCATTTTAGGCTGTTTTTAATCAAAACTATTTGTGATCAAAATCTTATAGTATTGGTTTAACCTCTCTAAGCTCTACAGATCAATTTGGGCAAATCTGTTCCACCTTTTTCTGACCTTAAAATTGACAGTGAGTCCCTTTCCTATGTTGACAAAGCAGAAGTGCTTGGTATGTGGCTTCAAAATGATTTGAAATGGGACATTCAGACCTGTTTGCAACATGCTTTTGAAGGCAAACTAGCTTTTGCTTATGCTTCTCTTTCGTAAGAAGTTTGGGTTTGATAGGAATGAATTACTGGTTGTTCACAAAAGCCATCTCAGACCAGTGCTTGAATCTCAGACCAGTTATATACAGCTCCTATTTGGCACTCTAGTATGACTTCAAATCAAAGACATGAAAGAAGGGCTTGCCAAACCATCCTTGGCCATCAATATTCATGAAGATGCCTTGTCTTTGTGTATAGGACTAATGAAACAGTGGGGCGGGGGGCACATTGTGAGCAAAAATGATACAAGGAAAAGTGATAGAATTTTTCTGTAAGGCGCACATAGTGTGGAACAAAGAATGGGCAAATTTACTAATTTAACCTACCTATTATATTAAAGCACAGTAATTTGTTTGACATGTTACATTTAGATTAACAATAAAAAAAAAAAGGAAATATGTGTGAAATTTTCTTCACTGACTGAAGGGCCATGCACTTGGGTGGGGTTGTGGTAAGGCTTGTGACTTGGGGACAAATGCCCCAGAACCCCTCCCTTCCTTGGCACTGCCACTGTCTAGAATTTAAACATAGTGGCCCATATTCCAGAAAGGTATTTAGCTAAACCATGGTTTTATCTCTCGTCAACAGCACGGCTCATTGAACTGTTCCACTTTAAAGCTGCAAGGGTGCAAATCATTCCTGGACAGTTGATGTTCAGTTAACACCGTGTTTAGCTAAACACCTTTATGGAATACGGGTCTGTGTGTGCTCTATATCTAAATCATAATATCGAGAAATAAAATTCTAAATTTTGTGCTTTACTTCAGATGTGAATGAGTGTCTACTGACCCGCGGTTTGTGCGGGGGTGGAGAATGTATCAACACAGTTGGCGCTTATGACTGCCGATGTGAGGAAGGCTATTTCTTTGAAGAGCGCAGGAGAAAGTGCAAAGGTAAGAAGGCAAAAAAAGAATATTGTTTGTTTGTCCATAATGGCTCCTGAAAAGGTAGGGTTGGTAGGTAGGCTTTTTTTTTCAATTTCTTTTTGTAATAAGTGTACATGAAACTCAACTTAAAGAATGGAAAAATTGAACAAGAAATAAACTTACGAGAACAATATACTGCTGATTCTAAAGAGGTCTTAAATACAGTTCCTGTCAATTCATATCATATTTTTCCGATTTTAAGACTTTCTCAGTGAATATTTGTATATTTTTGTACAAAAAATCCTCAAATAAGAGTTGGATAATAAAAAAAACCTTTATAAAGCACATGGTCGGGTCCAAATTTTGACGGTCGGTTTGGCGAGAACAAACCAACAATTTTTTTTTGTGCCTAAGAACACTGCATAACTTCAAATATTCTGGCACTGCAAATTTTAGTACTGATACCAAATTTAAAAATTCTGTATTGGTGCTGAGTTTGAAAAAAAAACATTTGTGTGGAGGTTGAGGAACCTGGGGTTGTTTCATCTTGCTCAAAGCTACGCAGGATAGCCAAGAAAGCCTATGACAAAGCCTATTTCAATTGGGATCCAAGATCTTTCTATATTCTAAAGCAGAAGGAAGAATTGAATACCTGCGGAAACCAGTGCGGTCTGAAAACCAATCACATATACAGTGCTGTCCCTGGGTATTGTATCCAGAACACCCAGGTCCCATTGACGTGAACATAGGGAAGTTCCAATGTCCGAACCTGCTTCTCCTTTAGAGTTATGCTAATGACCTCAACAATACTTTTTAAACATGCATTGGAGAATGGTTTAAGAAAAGTTTAAATTGAGAATCAAGATATATATAATGTATCTAGTACATTTCTTTGCTGAAACATGTCCAGTTAAAAGCTTGTCACCTTTTTTGAGTTGGTGAATTCAAATTTGTTTTACCCTCCTCAAAACCATATCAGAAAATCTTTCAAATACATTTCACCATGACTCAAAATTTGCATATATGAATCTTAATGTATATAAATTCTAACAAATGAGAAGGCTAGCTGTTAAGACATTTGACGAATGTTGCTGCATATTTAGCTCATAATGGTTTCTCATGGATTATATATTTCTTTCAGATATCGATGAATGTAGGCAACCTGGTATATGTGGCAGAGCAGATTGCAAGAACACAAAAGGCAGCTATGAATGTGTATGCGAAACAGGAAAAATGTTTCATGCCGAAACCAAGATATGTACTGGTAAGTATGAGATTGTAAGAACACAAAGGGCAGCTATGAATGTGTATGCGAGACAGGAAAAATGTTCCATGCGGAAACCAAGATATGCACTGGTAAGTATGAGATTATAAGACAAAGGGCAGCTATGAATGTGTATGCGAGACAGGAAAAATGTT
>JXSR01S014766.1:9474-20309 GCA_000969725.1 Ophiothrix spiculata | reverse complement strand
GGCACCTGTATGAATATAGAAGGCTCACATCACTGCATCTGTGATATGGGATTCCATTATACTAATGAGGACAGTATATGTGTAGGTAAGTCAACCTGGAAGGGATTAAAAATGTTATATTGTTGCACAAAAACTAGTCATCCATTATTAATTTAATTGAAGGAAGAGATGTTGAAAATGTTCCATTAGACTTTTTGGAAAGAATTGTGTTTTTTCATACTGCTGCTTAATTATTATTAATTCATACACTAGGGGTGGTATGTAGCCAATCAGAATGCAAGAATATAAAGTACGGGGAGTGCAGTGAAACTTTACAATGCACTGCGCTTTTTGCATTCCGGTTTGCGTGGGAGGCGTTTAGTGCGTATGAATATTTCATTGTTTTTATCGGGTGATGATTTATTTAGTTTAGAAAAGTTTTGGACTATAATGGTCATATAAAAGGCCATATTCTTTTCGCAAAAGATACGATATTATTTTCCTGTCATGTAATGAATTAGATTAATAAATTTGCATTCCATTATACTCGTAAAATGAGACAAAATCAATGCACTTGCAGTAAATTTTGATTGCTGTCCAATGCTATCGGCCCTATGGGCCTCGTGAATTGACGCATCAAAATTTGCCGCGCGTGCATTGATGTTGTCTCATTTCACTCGTGACATGAAATGCGCACCTCTAATCATAACCTTTGTAATAACCTTTGTACTTGCAGATATTAATGAGTGTGAAAACTATGGGAACTTGTGTCGTGAATTGCCATGTATCAATAAACCTGGAGGCTACAGGAGATGTCTTGGTAGGTAGATAGAGTGCTCAAGCTATACAGAACTGTGTCGTGAATTGCCATGTTTCAATAAACCTGGAGGCTATGAGTGTCTTGGTAGGTAGATAGAGTGCTCAAGGTATACGTCTTGGTAGGTACTCAAATGGTATAATGGAATGGTATATTGATCAGGAAGCCATAGGTACGTCATCTGCAGTGTTTAGTGGTACTGTACAACATTGAGACTGAAAGTTTGCCTTAAAGCTAACTGATATACCTTTAATTAATAAAAAGAATGACATTTCATTTTGGTGATGTGGTACTTTTCTGCTTCTGCTTTAGATACTTCACAACACTCCAAAGGGAGTCAAACGCGAAGCTCTCTAGTCCTAGAGAGAAATGATATACTTTTGAAGGTATAGTCAACATGACCAGGATTCTATTCAATGGTGAAATAAGGCTTTTGTTGATTTCTTTGTGTGTTATTTTCAAGCTGTATTTGCATTATTTTTCAGATATTGATGAATGTTTGGAGGAAAACATCTGTGGCAATGGAACTTGCTTCAATGAAGATGGCAGCTATAACTGCTTGTGTGATGGTGGATATAAATATGATAAGAAACAGAAGGCCTGCGTAGGTGAGTAACATGGCAGCTATAACTGCTTGTGTGATGGTGGATATATAAATAGAAGGCCTGCATAGGTAAGTAAGTGCTTAAGGCCTGGACAGCAAGTGTTATAATTTGACTTCAAGTATCATGAGAGTACCATGCAACCCCTAATGAAACAAAGCTTTTTACGGTGGCCATAAGTATGCTGTAGGATGGTTAGAGTATTTCTATATGAAGACAGCAACTTAACATACCAAAGAAAACTTAAGAAACATTCAGAATCTGTCAGAATCTTAAATGATCTGGAAATTTTTTATGTTACTATTGTAACATTTAAAGGAAATCTACGAAAGCATGTCATTTTGTACAAACAATTTAAGGACCCTTGGATTATGAGATTCACTTATCGTTCATGCAAATCTTTGTTATGTTAACACAGTTTAAGAATTTTAATAAAAAAATATGGTCACCAACTTACATTTTGAGATATTATAAGCAAAACTGAGCAAAAAAATAAGCATTTTCTTAGCAATGACTAATACCTTAAGCACTGTGCGCTTTAAGCTCTGCGCCGTCAGGAGTAACGTGCATGGTCTTATGCGTGAATATAAAAATGATGCATGTGTAAGATCGTGTTTTATTGAAGCACAAGATACAGTACGCCAAAAAGTACTCTAAAAGCCCTGGATAAATACTTTGAAATTGTGTCCAACACAGCTTATATCAGCTCACTCGTGTCCGACACTGTTTTGTGCTAAGCCACCTGAAGCTGTTTGAAATTTACATTACATCAGAGATTGTTTAATCAGAATTTATTATCTTACATTTACTGCCGTATTTTCATTTTCATTCAATGTTCAATGACATGTTAACACCATTTTGTTTGTAGATATTGCTGAATGTGTGGAGATTCCAGGCCTATGTGGCAATGGTACATGTGTAGATAAGATTGGCAGCTATGAGTGTGTCTGCCCAGAAGGATTTGAATACATCTACAGTGCTCTCAATTGTGTTGGTAAGTCACCAATTAGGGTCTTTAACAATATTCTCCTAGCACTGTCAAAATTTGGCTAAAGATAAAGTGGATTCCATTATACTGTGAATGTTTGTAAGGATATGCCTCTCGTCTTGATTCATCTACTGGTACCTATTTCTTTCATTTGGGTGGGGAGAAAGTTGATAAAAATACTTATCAGTGACTCAACCCAGGGGTATCAAGACCGTGGCTTGGACACACAGCCTCAAAATTGAAAGACTGACGCTGTAACCACCATGCCACATTGCTCTACAATTAAGATTAAATGGTTGTGTGAAAATGCATGAAACCTTGAAATTTTGGTGTATAAGTACTCTCACAAATGTTCTTTTTTATGTATATGAATGACACAAACCTCAAGGGGAATGCTGTTTTCTAGGGAGATGCAAACCAACATCACATGGAAATGATCATTTCTGAAGTCTTTCAATACATATGACCATTTTTTAATTTATCTAGAAAGGATGCTTGAATGACTGTACAGATATCCTTAGGTGTGTCTCTTTGATCAAAAAGACAAATTTGAACTTAGGATGAAAAGCTTTATGCTATATTTTACAAAAACAACAACTGAGGAGCGAATGGAACCTAATTCCAAAGAAACAAAAATTCAAAACTGCAGATATATGGATACAGTTTTCTTTCTCTGTATATTTTATTTTCAAAATGGTTAATAGTACACTGATCTTTAGAATTAAACCATGGGCAGACCTTGCTAAAACTAGTAATTATCACTTCCAGTACCTCTACTACTAGCAGATAGCACTGGATTAGAGTCATTAAAGAAGGGGAAATAGTTGATATTTTGGATTGGATTAGGGTGGGCACTCTGATCCAATAGGCTTCCTGTGATGCAGCATATATCCAATTAATAGGAACCATTGACCTCTCTATTAGTCAATAACTAATTATTTCTGGATCTGTTGGGACAAATTCAAGTCAGAATTGAAGCCAAATTGACTAAATAACGGTAAACACATCCTTGAGCCTAGATGATGGAGAACATACAGATATCACATGGCGTGGAAATGAATAAGGCGATTTCAAAGTCCAGTTTTATTGATTATAAGGAAATTTCTTGACATGAAATGAGTGCTATACAAAAACAACCAGGCTTGGTCTTTAATCGCATCAATTTTCACTCCAAACATTTCTTCCTGTTGTGAAAGATTACTTCCAAAATATAGGCGTAAATAGCCCTGTAAATAGTCCCTTTACAGTGAGTATCATTAAATATAGGTTGAATTCTACAAGTTCATTGGTATGTTGGTGGAAAGTATTATGGATTTAGGATGTTTTAGACATGTTGAACTTAACAAAGCTGTAAGTCTGACAGTGTTGTAGGAAATTGTAGAGACGTGGTGATGACAGATGGATGAAGAAGGAAATACGGGTAATATGGTATCTGACTGTGGTGAGAGAAGACCACGGGGGCGTTGACAGATGGGTGTCTTGTACTATCTTCACAAAGTCAGGTGTCATACTTTTTTCAAAGGTCATGACTTGGTCGTATTTTTACTAGATTTTGTGGTTTCATTTTGTAATACGATTCTTGCATCATAAAATTGATACCTGATCTATAGAGCGTAATTATCATGATATTTAATAGGCATGCAAAACCACAAACGCAAGATTTTAAACAATGTGAAAATGACAGTATCATCCAAGAAGTCGAACAGTAATGGAGGCTTTAGACCATGCTGTACATTTTCCAATTTTTTTGACTTTTACTTGAACAGTCTTCAATAGTGGAAATGACAGATTATTGGCAGATTTTTCAACCCTGCCTCCTGATTTAGATATTACCGGTTATAAACATGAGATCGCTTGAAATAAGTCTTCTCAACTTAACAGTACATCATGGCTTGAATTAGCCGTGTTAATATGGTACATAAAGGAAGCAATATTTGACCTAGAATTCATACACAGTAGTATGGGATTCAGGAAACCGCTCTGAGTTACACACCATCTTTAAATTGGATTCAATTTTCTATGAAGTTAGCAGACATAAAATGTGAAAAGGTCATTGTTAAATTGCTCCGTCTTATGAAAGTTTTGTCAGGAGATTGAACATGAGCTGCTTTTTCCATATAAGGCAAGATGACAATATTCTGCTGAAAAGTTTGCCTAAAAATTTAGTAAAAGCAACTTGTGTAATGAAATGGTAAATTTGTATCAGTTGAAAGATGAAATTAAATGATCTTTTAATTTTATTGAAAATTTGAACTAGTTTATTAATTTGCTGACAAGCAGTTGCAAAGTGAAGTTGACATTGTGACTCCCAGCCCAATGGAATGACTATTCCTGTGTGTATTGTTACTGGTAGTGCGGACCACAACCATTGCATTTAGCGTTGACAAATCTCAGTATTTAATTGTCGTCTTTATTTCATAATGAATTGTTTCCTTTTCTACATAGCAAACCCATGCCAAGCCCTGGATCAGATGAATTGATTGGGACAGAAATTAACCAAGGAAAGCTGACTGGAAATATAATGATCTTAACAGTGCATATACTAGATCCCTGGGAGGGGTACTTAGTACAGAAGTGATTACAGGGATGTGCCACAAACTTGGGTAGCAAATCAGGTTGTCTGGTATGCCAATGGGTCCTTTTTCTTTGCAAAATGTGGTATTTTGGTGGGTCTGTTTTTCAAAATTTTCTGAAATTTCACCAAATTGGTGTAAATTTTGGATTTTGTTTCTAAATTTCAAACAAAAATGAGCCTAAATTTGTGCCAAATTAGCGTAAATTTTTACAGAAAATTTCAATTTTTGTATAAGTTTGACTCAAAATTTGGGCATTTGTTATATGGATGGGTCCCATTTTTTTGAAAATTGGTATGTGTATTATGGGTGGTACTTCACATTTCCAAGCGGCACACCCCTACCAAAACCAAATTTGAGTACCCCCCCGGGACTAGATCCTTATTACTTAGATTCCTGTTACAAGTTGATTCTGTTGGGAAAACACTTGATTACATTTGTGGAATTTAACTGATCTTAAGCTGTGATCAACATGTGACTCAATAGGATACAGTGGGAGGTGACCCTTTAGACCTCCATGTGAACTCTAGGCCCATATAAGCACAAAAATAAAAGTTTATACTAGGTTTAAAGTTAAACCCTGATAAATGAAAATGTTTACGATCATAAAGGGTATTTTCTAGCACTTCTGTTCAATAGCTACCCCATTTAAAAGATTCTTATTCAAAAAATCTACAAATAACAAACAGTACTAATGTATTTTGCACTAATCAAATATTTCACATAAACCACCTCTAACCTTAAATCTGGTCTAAACTTTAAATCCTTAAGGAAATTTGAGAACTACTCTTTTGATTTTAAAGCAGAAAAAAATCATTTTCTCAACACATGACTTGACAGACAGTCTAATCAGGTAATAGCAAGACTTGGACTTCATCCGTATCAATTGTAATTAGTACAAGTAGATTTTGCCCGACAGCAAGAATACATCAGCAAAGTGCACTTAATCCAGATAGATCTTCTCATTCTAAGACCAAATCCGTTTCCTGAGCCATTATTGTACTTTTATTCATTGTAATATAAAAGTATGGCCTAGTTGAAGCAAATATTTTCAACCTAAGGGCAAAGCTTGGCTAGGAATATTTTAAGTCCATGTTTGAACTTAGAGCTAGGTTAGGAAGTGTATAAGCCCAGGTTAGGTAATTCTTAGGGGCTTAGGGATATTGAGAGAGTTGTACTAATAATGATGTTATATGTTTACATGTGTCTGAAGTGAAGGGCTAACGTCCATATTTACACATGTCGCTCCTGTGTGATTTTCATTTTCCCAAGTACTTTATTCTCAAAGATGCTGATTTTTTGGACACACAGTCTGGCTCATGACTAGCATTCCAAATAGTGTAGCTGTAGTAAAAAAAAATAATAAAGAAGTGGATATAAGCCCTGTAACATCAAAGACCTATACTAAATCTGCCCAAAATTAGTTTAACTTGTGACATGTAATGTGAACTGGATGTTTTCATGTTTCAACCTCATATTATGATCTTATTCATTTTATCAGAAAATGTGCAATACTCCCACTTCGGCTATACTTCCATTTCATTTACATTTAGTATCAAACTCTTAGAGGGCTACATACCCAATCATATTTACAGACTTGCTGAATTGATGGTGCTAATTCCTCAAGTCACCGTTTCTCTCTAGAAATCATGGGCTGTAAATGCTAATTCACTTTTTTTCTTAAACCAAAAAGCAAGTTTTGTAGACTAAAGATATGTGCATATCATGAAACAGGTCAAATATGGTCGTTTGTTGGCAAATTTCTGAATATTGTACGTGCAAAGACAAGTACTGCAAATAATTCATATATGGAACAATCGTAATGCTACTCATTTTGCCTACATGTAATTTTTTTGTCCGATGTTTGATATGTCCACTTATCCATCTCTGATAGTCTTCTAAAATATCAAAGATGCACCAATTCACTTAGTTGATATATAATAGTTAGCCAGGTGGTAATATATCAGATCTAGATTATTAATGCTATACCCTGCTACTTGTGATTGATTTAAAGTTCAGAATAACATTAAGTCACCTTTTGACATGAAGAGATTCAATTTCATGGAAATGGTCAGCTGTACTTCGGTAATTCAATATGGGCTTAAGCTTAATATCAACTTTATTATGTTGTACAAAACATCTCCTTTGATCTCTCGGTATTAGCACTAATCTTGCCACAGGTTGGTTTAGAGCTAATTTTAACCCAAGGATTTTGAATCTTGTATATAAGTAATGGCATCCTTAATAGCTTATCACAGTGTATTATAGTTAAGCTTACTAAGGGTTGAAGAGACAGACAGAGATTACCAGGTAGAATCACGCTGTAGACCATCGCGCTGTGCCAAGTTTGGCTGATGTATTTGTTGCCAGGATTATGTTAACGATGCCCGGTATCAAGGATGCTGTTATGTTAGTGATGATGGGTATGAAACCCCTGGCAACAACAAGTCACAGTACTTTTAACAAGTTGAAGTAGTATAGAAAAGAGCATGCTTTCTATTGATATGGCATTGACATCAAATTAATCATTGATTACCGGTATTTGCAAAGTTTGTTGCACCCTTGTAACATTAGGCCTAATGGTCAAGCCTATTCAAACTTTCTCATTTATGTGATAGGCCATCAGTTCATATACGTTGTGGCAGTGACATATCATAATTTATGCAAATCCCTCATAAGTGGCTTAGTGCCACTGGTTCCAAGCAAATATGGTAGTCATTTGTATTGCCTGTTAAGTCTATGTGGTATAATTGCTATTGTGCTTTTAGTACTCCTGACCCCAAATGAAGCAAAAGCCAGCATTTTCACTCCAATAAGTTTTGGAAAGGAGTCTTATAGTATACCAGAAGGTCATGCCTGTCATTATTTTTACAGTTTATGAACACAAAACTACTAAAAAGATATGGTTTTGTGTGTATCTACCCCGGGGATCACATATAATGTTGTAGGCATAGCTGGGGATCACATATAATGCTGTAGGCATAGCGTGACAAAGAAAAAGGTGAATTAGGGTTGTTTTTTTAGGACAAAAGAGCGAATCAGGTGACACCATTTAGTGTATTAAAAGCAGCCATTTTCAAGAAATAGGGCACTTTTTCAAACCCTAGTGTTAAAACGGTAAATGGGGAGTATGGTTAAATCCCCATTTCGGGTGTGAATAGGGGAAAAAGGTATATTTTGGCTTATTTTTGTGTCAGAAAAAAATCACCAATTAGGGGAGGGGGGGATGTTGAAAAAACTGTTGTCATGCTACGTCTGCAGCATTGTACTTGAGTCCCCCCCCCCCCCCGAGTATCTACATCTATTGTGTTGATCAGTGGAACCAATTATGGACATGATCATTTGTTTGTAACCAGATTGCATGTGTTGAGCTAATCATGCAAGAAATGACGTCAGTCTTCCAAACCATATATCAACCAAATATTGATGTCAAAATGGTGGTTCTGTGCTCTGTATTACAAAATAACCACACTTCTTTCTAAGCTACTTCTAATTCCCTATTCAACCATTTTCATACATTTATGATAATTTTTCAACCCGTACAGTGTTAATTGAGAACTTTAACTAAATTACAATATTTTTCTCAGAATTATTTGCAATTGAATTTTAGGATTGATTTGGCAAATCCTGACAGGATACATGCTACCTGGCAGGTAATCTGGCAGGGAAAATCCCAAAATATATGCATATTACGTGTTGCAGGAAGGAAAAGATTAGATGATTAGGCAAAAAAAAAAAGTTCGTTTCCTGTCGGTGGTCAAAATTTTCTATTGTTCATGAGGTGCTAAGGCAAATTTTGATTGAAAATCCGCATGGGTGATGATTTTTTCAGTAAGAAACCTGTCCGGTTTCAAGTTTTTGTTGAAAAGAAAACACTTCTTTAGTAAAACTTTGCAATTTTCCCTGTTCTTTTTATCAAATTGGCTGTTTTGATTTTTGTTTTCTAAAATATCAAATAAATAAATGAAATGCGCAAATAATGACGCCAAAACGAAATGCGCAGGAAACAAACTTGTTTTTTTTTTTTGCCTTAGATGACATTTCAAAATAATTTCATTTTCAAATATTCTTACACAATTATTATGTTTTCCATTGTGAACTGTAAAACAAAATTTCCTTTGCATATATTTGAGTTAGTTTCACTAAGACGTTGATCAGAAACTTATTTCACTTTGGTTATACGATGGGATATCAAAAAGTTTTAAAGATCAGTGAGAGGAAATACAGCCAGGAATATAATTTTATTAATGTAACCCTTAAGTCATCTATACATAGCCACTGTGCAAAGTAACACATTTCTCCCATTTAACAACTGCCTGTCCACAGACCGACTTTGTAGAGGTCCTCCTGTAGCCAAAACATCCACATTGTATTTCTCTAAAATCAACATTTTTAGGTCGACCATACGTTATTACGTTATTATGACGTCATATTTTGACCGATTTCCATACTTTTGGTATCAATGGAAAGAGGAGATCCTATCCTGTACTATAGTATCAAATATCTAAACATTGAACGTGTCTTCATAGAATTACCTGGGTTAGCTATAATCCTTCAAATGCAGATACTTAATCACGCCATGTAGGTATCAAGTAAGTGGAGGCAGGTTGTTGACATCTATCGACACCTGTATAGAAAGTATAAATACCATTGATATCGTTTTTGTACCATAATGTACACAAAGACGAGTGACCATCCTGACAAAAGTCCATTGATGTAGCTCCTTTCCTATTTGGTGATCTTTAAAACTTATTGATACCCCCTTGTACCATACCCAGATACTCCTAATGAAGAGGATTCTGTTTGAGATGGTGAACCTGCACAGGATCTTAAAAACGAGTGTACAACTCGTGTTACACCATTCCAGCACTAAGCCACCTGTAAATCTTGACAATTTGCGCAAAATTAGATGATTAGCGGATACTTTAGTCGCGTATAGAAAAGGTATTTGACTGAGCTGGCATGCCACAACAGACAAACCCACACAAGTATTGACTGTAGAGGTAATTCACATGTGGTAAGAGTGATTAAAACTTATGTGGGTTTTGTCTGCCATGACGTGCCAGCTCTACCAACTACTCTTTCTGTATGTGACTTAAGCCCATGATATACTAGCAAGATGCAGCTAGCGTGTGGTTTGATTTAGACGCTTTGAAGACGCTTATCAGATGCTAACAAGATTAAAATAATTTGAACATTAGAGTCTCCGTTAGCGTCTAGCGCGTCTTGCTAGTATATCATGGGCATGAAGCATTAGAAAGTTGCGCTTTTTGACAGTTTTTCGATAATATTTTGAAACTAGGAGTATGATTACAATGTATCTTGGTTTGTTTCTATGTGTTGTTGCAGATATCAACGAGTGCCAGAGAGATCCAAGAATCTGTGAAATAGGAGTTTGTCAAAACACACATGGCAGCTATGATTGCTCCTGTCCTCAAGGACAGAAATATAACAGGAGAAGACGGAGGTGTGAAGGTAAGTTTAATGGCTGCTCTGATGTAAAAATCATTTTTTCACAATTTCTACATGTTATTTGGTCAGGAAATGTAAGTACCTGTATTCTCATGTTATGGGACACAAATATGTGAACAGTGATTGTTTAAAAATTAAAATAATGTAAATTTTTGAAGACAGCAGAATCCTATTTTCTTTTCTAGATTTGGGTCTATGTGATTTACATCCTAACGCCTGTGGCAACGGTACATGTATTGAAGCTCCACCAGACGTTGAGTGTGACTGTCCTACTGGCTATCTGTTTGATGGAATCCAAAGACTGTGTGTTGGTAAGTCCTCTTTATATCTTGTATGCTCAAGATATGTGTATTATGTCTATATGTTTCAAGATTTTCTGAGAGGAGTACTAGCAATATTCACAG
>JXSR01S014764.1:31364-44389 GCA_000969725.1 Ophiothrix spiculata | reverse complement strand
TTTATTAAACTTATTTTTAGGTCAAGGTCTACTTATCCCTCTAAGAGAATTTCGATCAGTCTAGATCATCGCGTAATGATAAATGCGCGTGTGTGTGATGCATACGCGCGCTTGATTGGCGTTAACGCATTCAGCGCTAATTACATCACATACGCGGGTCATTAACAGAAGTCATTGTTACGTGATAATGACCGCGCAGCTCTTCGCGTAAGTAAGGAAATAATCTCACCAGATTGGATCGCGCTATTACGCAGGTTATTAATAAATTTTAAGGTATTTGAGAAGATTGGGAAGAACATCCAATTTAATGAGGACAACTTGCGTGAGTTTGAGGAACCTGATAAGCTTTCGTTTTTTAACTCTTATCATCCAATATGTCATTGGTCTCTGAGAGGACTTGTGAGTAGATGTTGTGTACTAACGTTTCTCATAACAATACATTTTTGGACACTTGCTTGTAGAAAATGTAACATGAATTCTTTCTTATATCTCATATTATATAACAGCTAAATAAATCCATGCCACTTGTCTGGTGCATCTTGGGTCACGTGCCATTGGTCATTTTGTCCACTTGATAGTAAACCTCACTAACTGTCCAATAGTGCCATGCAAAAATTCCGATGCATTGCATGGTTACCTTTCTTGGTAAGACACTACATCAGTCATGGGCGTAATTTTAAATATACGTTTGCACAGCAAAAGACGCATAGTTGCATGTACAGTACCAAAGATGTTTTCTCAGTTTGTTTTATTTACTAAAATGTATTTAGCTGTCATATAAAACAAATAATGAATGTTTCTTATTCGTGTCAATGGAACAAATATTTCATGAGGTGAAAGATCAAGTGCCCCATTCATCTCGGCTTCGCCTCGTTTGAATGAAGCATTTGATTATTCACCTGATGAAATATTTGTACCATTGCACTCATAAACATTCATTATTTGTATACTCAATGATAGTGTCTTTAGCAAGAGGCGATTCAGAGAATAAGAATAAGAAATAGTCAATTCTGTATTAGTTTTGCCAGTTTCTAGATTTTAGTTGTTTACAATTATTATATACTTTCTTGTTTTATTTTTCAGACATTATCTGCAAACACTTCCCAAAATTACGCTGGTACCCTCGATGTGGGCGCTTCACTATATGGATCAGACTGCCCAAGTAGAATTACACAACTTGACAGCTCACTCGCCCATCAAATTGCACGGGAAACGTTCGTGATTGGAAGGCTTTGGTGAAGAGGTTGACAAAATGGCGATGTTTACACACGCGACCTCTGCATGGCGCCCCGCGTTTACCAACGCGTTACAAGCATTCGCGCAATCACCAATGCGTCGCGCATGTTGTGTGTTTGACGCGGAAAATAAGTACCTTCAGGGCACCGGCCAATCAAGTGCTTAGATTCATTAGCGGATACCTGCGTCTTATGTCAGTGTGGTGTTGTTGAAGACATAAGAGGCAGGGGACCAGCGTATTCCCAAATAAGGAGGAGTACAAAAACAATGCTGGTGCATACATTAGACGCATAATAATAGGAGAGCTTTGCAGGGACCAGGCAAAAAAGACAAGTTGGTTTGAACAAAACAAATTACGCACGTTATGGAACCTGTTTGGAGCATATTGACTCATGTACCCTGGAAACCGTCAGCTCATTGAAGAAAGCGGACTCTCAGTACAAGGTCAGAGTAATTTTGCATCATGAACTGAAATAGTCCAACGAGGAGAGCAGACTATAAACAGGGATTTGAAGATTGAAGGTGGCATTGTGTTTAGATGATAGCTCAATTTTGAAATGGCTCCTTAATAGTGCATAACAAGCCAAAAACACTGCTTATTTGCGTGCCTACTCAAATACAGAGTCTGCAGGTAAAGTATGCAAGCAGGTTTGTCCTTCAAGACTCCTTACATTGCAGAATAAGGTGCAAAGATTGATTGTTGTCATACCCACAGAATATTTGATCTGAATTTAGATAAAAATGAGTTATAATTTAAGTTCGGGAGTGCCCGTGCAAAAAAGAATAACTCAACAGCGACCAGGCAACCAACAACCTCAGTATTCCGTTGGCCTCTCAAAGAAAATATGCAGATACATGGGAATAAAAGAAAGCACCAAACAGTTAACATAGTACAGGAAGGTGATCAAGACTCAAAGGCTCCAAGCCTTAAATTTGTCTAAAAATTAGCTAGAGCAAAAGAAGCAAAGCAGAAACTTACTGACTGCATCAGTGAACAGGCACAAAGAGGAGACAAATCTGCAGTGTGCTCATTGCTTCATCTGGCATATGAAAAGTGGCCTTCTTAGTGGCAAAGAGAAGGTTATATCTTTCATAAAGACTATTTCAACCAACCTGACGAAGAATCCAACAGAAAAAGGGTATGATCCATATACCAAGTCCAAATATGAAGTCCTTAAGAGTTGGGGTGGTCAGCGTATGGTCAGATTTGTCTCAATGAATTTGGATGGATCTGGAGATGGTACAATTAAGCTAATATCGAGGCAAGCCAGCTAAACCTGGATACCAGCTGAGAACAATACAAAAAACTAAAGAAATGTACCAGCAACTCATGGACAAACATGCAGTCATCAATGCAGTACTTGTTGAACAGGCAGAGGATGAGACAATTATTGTAAAACTTTTGCAATGCCTTCAGGCAAAGGATATGGTAGCTGGTTCTTGTTGTACAGCTGGATCTGATCACAAGTGTTGCCCACATCACTTCTGCATAATTGGAGATGATGATGTTTGATAGGGTCTAAGCGTTTTTCCAGCAATGTTATTTCCAACATTGCCTAAGTTATCACGCTCAACTCTCTTCACCCAAACCTACCAGCCACTGTCATCTATCTCGGTAACAAGTGCAACAAGTTTACGCACCAAAATATCTAAGAGCAGTGGAAGGTTATACAAGATTGAGTGTTTAAAGCTCCAATGGTAGGAAAAGTATCAGATGGGGATTTGGAAAGCCATCACTCCCTACTAGCATCAGCATAGCACTGAAGGAGACAGATACACAATAGGGCATGACAATTTCACCCTCATTAGAAAAGTTGAACAGCATGACCAGAAGATTTCCTCTCTGAACATTATGGATCAGTATTATCTGCACTGTGGCAACAAGCTGATGAATCAGCTAGATCAAACAATAAAGTTGACCATAGGTGGTCAAGTAGCCCACATTTATCACCTTCGCCTTGTGATGGTTGTGTTTGGGTGCAGTGAGAGTGAAAACATTTTGTGTATCAAAATTATGTTTTTACTTTAAGCTTAGTAGAATTTTCTAAACTCCTGGGCTTGAAGTTCATTCTAATTCCAATGTGTCTGTGATTCACATGTATGACTACTGACTCAACTATTTTTGAGGATGTATAGGCTTAATTGTAACAACCAAGAGATAGGTTTTTATACCTCTAATATGTTTTATTTACTAGTACCTCAAATTCAAAATACCTTCCTAACAATAAATGACAATCTGCAGAAAATGTGCCATGAACATGGACATTAACGCAGCGGGCAGAAAATCTGATTTGGTGGAGAAGCTTGCACAGGTGTTGGATACAGACATTCCAGATGACCTTGATTGCAGTACTGAATTGTCAGACATACCGGATTTGCTTATTGATATACCCAAGCTACACATTTCTCATGGAATGCCGCAATGTGACATAAGGAGCTGGCTTTGAGGGTGTTTCTTGTGAGGCACACCAGACCAATTCTAGCTTTAAGAAATGAATGGTGAAGCCCTAGAACATTTGTTGTCAAGCATTTTGCACTCAATTTCTCTAGTGCGAACAAAATTTAAATGCAAGAAATAAGTGGGGAAAATTTAAGTTCGCCAATAAAAAAGCGCACAAAATTATTAAAAATTGAAAAATGAAAAAACTGACCATGAAAATATTCATGATTACAGTAAAGTTATTATGTTTGTTTGTTTTGATTTGATTTTTCTTTTTTATTCATCATTATTCAATTGTTCTTTCTTACAGAGGAAAACCAATACATGTATTGTTATGTGGTGACTCTGCTCTTGGTTCTAGACTTGCATCAGGTACGGATTTTTTACTATACAAGCACATTATATATATAAATTCCAGATATTTAAAACTGCTGTGCTTATATTTGCGATGATTGTGTTACCATAGACGTGTTTTCCTAAGCAATACCAATCAGGTAAACATTGCAATCTTCTGTTGTGATCGCCATTCCGTTACCGATCACAAGCGAGGTAACAGCGGAAAAATTACCCTCCCACCACTCCCAGAAAATAAACTTTGTTTTTTGTTCGTCAATCGTTGAGAATGATTAGTAGCAAGCGTCACGGAAATTATTGTATTATGAACATAATGTATATGTTATGAAATTGTATCGGTACCGAAATGGAATATTAATGTAGAAATGGATGTCACGTGGTGATAAAATGTACAGTACCGGAATCATATACAAATTTGAAATTATGTTGCGGTTGAATGACTATGTAAAAGTAGAGAAGTATGTTGTTGAATTAATTCAAAGGATAACCAGATCACAATTAAGCAATATGTTGGATGCATAACATTAGCAAGTTTAGCCTTAACATTAATGATAATTTAATTTAATTAAGTCTTGCAACTTGTTTGGCAGGTTTAGTTTTGATCTTTTGATTTCTTTATATATTTGGTGTAAAACTTTGATCGAGTTGGAAAAGTGAATTTCCCATTGAGGGACTTGTATTATTATTAACGTTTGGATAACTGAGTTGCAAACATATATGGCCTTTTGGCCCAACAAGTGTTTTTTAAAAATTGGCAACGTTAAAATGCAACTCTGTATATATATTTCATCTTCGGATTCCTTCCGGGGATGCATGGGATGTCCTTCTCATGAAATCATATTTGTAAAGTAATGCCAAGAATAACGGCCATAGCCGTAAAATTTAATTGATTGAATAGGCATTATATTATATCTACGGATTCCTTCTGTGGACGAGCATGTGTGTCCGCTACATGCTTTAATCATATTTGTAATTTACCATAAATTGATTGAAATTACAATAACGGCCAGTAGGCCTAATATCAAGTCATGTTGACTTGAGATTTATAAAGATAGGAGTAGCATATACATTGTGTCCACGGATTCCTTCTGTGGTCGTGCATGGGTGTCCGCTTCATGCACAAGTTTCACTTGTAAATATATACCTTGATTGGAAGCTGCTTTATTGTCTCATTTCAATTCATTGCTATAAGACTTCTATGGAATGAAGGTGCGTTGCATGAATTTTGCAAATCCCTATAGGGTCTAGCATGATAGGTCCTTGTAGCAAAAGCTTCAGGGAAGATCTTTGGTTCTCGTTATGATAAATCCAAGGATGAAAGTATCAGCTACTGTGTTTTTGGAATTCCAAATTATTAAGCTAGCTTCCAGAAGGTATATGTCATTGCTAATTATTTGCTACTCAAATTCATCAATATTGAATGGCAAATGAATAAATAAGAATGTTACCTGATCGGTTAAAAACGCAAATGTTTTGCTCTTTATGTTGTGTTCTGCTCTTTACTGAATGTATAGGGATAAACAATTAGTTCTAAAACGTTTTTTGGAAAATTGTACCTGTTCAACAGACAGGCAGGCGAGTCTCTTGCTAACACCCTGATAACATAAGCCGCAACGCCGGTATGACATCGGTATGACACCGGTGTATGCTTGCGGTGGCAGGTCGGACACCGATGTTTATGTGACCATAATTGAATAAGGTTCTGGTATGCTTCTGGTGTATTATGGCCGGTGTCCTAATCGGCGTCTGCTGAATTGACCCTGTAAACACATCGTAAGTTCATTGCAAGGTGTTGACCAGTGCATCCAATTGTGATTACAAGTATTGCCTGTAAAATAGGGTTTAGCAATATTTGATGCATGGCTACAACATCTTTTGGACTCTTTATAGTGTGATAAAATGATGGCGATTCTCATTCTTACATAAATATTACTTTCAGGCTCTAAAGCATCAAGGAAACTAAAACAGAACAAAGTAAAAAAGTCAGGTGAAAAGAATAACAATATTACAAGTAAGTCTTGCAGTCATGAAACCTGGCATATTGTTTTTGGAATTTTTTGCCTTAATTTTTTGTCACATTTTTAATGAGCCCAAGACTTTGCTAAAGCCTAAATTTAAGGCCATTTAATAAAACTATGGCAATCTATTGTGCAAAAGCCATCACACACGATAAGACCATTGCAGCTCATCAATGCCCAGGAATGGGAGAACTGTAGGCATGTGGTGGACAGTCACTGGTGGTGCTAGTTTCTGGCATAGCCAAGAGTACCAAGGGCAAAGATTACAGTTGACAAGTATAAATGGCCCGATTTGATACACAAATAATACACACATTGGGAAGCTTTTATCTCATTTATATTTCGGGAAATGTGTTTCTTTAGATGAAAAGTTCAAACGTATTGGCAAATGTAGTCGCTGGGCTAGAGCCTTGCAGGAGATTGAAGCACTAACACAGGTGATTGGAGATAGTGAAACCAAGCTAGCAGTAGAGTACCTGAAAGTGGAGCGAGGATCTGAAGTCTATTGTGCTGACAAGAAATTACGACAGCGTGCCAATCACTTTGTGGTTTTTAAGGATGATGCATCAGTGAAATGTGGCGCTATACACAAATTTGTGTCATTTGAATCACATCATTTTTGTCTTGTGAAGGAATTTATTGTGACACCCTCAACACTGTTGGATAGTGTGCCTGATGATATATTCCAATAACTCATAGTGAAGAAGGAATCTCTTCTGGCTAATTTCATGGCAGTCTGGTAGGTTTTTAATTTTTTTTCCCACTTATTTGCCATGTGAACCTTGGTCTGTCAAGAGCTGTTAAAAAAATCTAACACCAATGCACCTTGTAATTAGATGGAGGTTTTATGATGAATCATAATTATTGATTCTATCAAGTTTATTGTTGTTATCGTATATATGTTTGTATAAATTATTCTTAGGCCAAATAAAATTAATAGATTGTCTCAAAGCTCTTGCGCGCATTAGTTTCCCTCAAAATCAGGGAAAAAATTAAAACCATTTTTATTTTATTTTTTCACGGAAACTGTGAAAAAAGCAAATGACAACAATTGTCAATTTCATTTATTTGATCTTGATTCCATTTTTTATTCTAAAAATGCCATCATGTAAATATATGAGGGGGAACATGTGGAACTCTTAAAGAATAGCACTCATGACTTCTGTCACACAAGAAAAAAATCAACCCCCCCCATTTTTGTTTAAAATCTTATAGTATTGCTTTAAGTAAGGGGACAAAAAATTCTTTATTAATGTATTATGGATTGGGTTAATGTAACAGGTACCCTATGATTTAATTACTTAATGTGAAGGTAGGAGATTGAAAAAAATTGTCTAAAAGTTGAATAGTCTTATCACTATAATTGTATTCTTTCTGGAATTAGGATACGCCAATACCTAAACAGGACTACCGATTCAAGAAATGATCCAGAGGTGAATAAATTGTTAAAGAAAGATACACAGTAAGTGTTTGACACATGATTAATAAAGATGAAATTGTTGATGAAATTTTGGATTAATAACAATTCAATGAAGTTCCAGAATACAATTAAAGAATTTTTTTGTAAAGTTTAATAAAGTTTAAAATGCGGGAGAATTTTCATACTATGGCTGGGTAACATTAATTCACAATCAATTTCAAGGGCCTATGCCAACTGCCTGTTTTGAGGCCATTTTCCTGCTGTTCATTCAACTTTACTATAACTACTCAGAGACGTTCCTGAATAGCAGGGAGGAAATAATGACCAAGCTTCCGGCATTGCAATGAGTACCAAGGGCAGAGATTGTAGTTGACTAGTATAAATGGTCCAAATTGATTTGCAAATAATACACATTGGGAAACTTTATAATGTATCATCTCCTTTTTCTTTTTCAGGAAATGTGTTTCTTTGGACGGCAAGTTTAAACGTATTGGCAAATGTAGTCGCTGGGCTAGAGCCTTGCAGGAGATTGAAGCACTCAAATAGGTGATTGGAAATATTGAAACCAAGCCAGCAATAGAGTACCTGAAAGTGGAGCGAGGATCTGAAGTCTATTTACGACAGCGTGCCAATCACTTTGTGTTTTTTAAAGATGATGCATTTGTGAAATGTGGCACTAATTTCATGGCAGTCTGGTAAGTTTTTATTTTTTCCCCAGTGCTTCTTTACCATGTGAACCTTTATTGGCCTGTCCAGGGCTGTTACAAAAATCTCACACTATTGCACCTTGTAATTAAAATGGAGGTTTTATGATGAATTATAATTTATTCTGTAATGTTATTGTTATTATTGTATATATGTATTTCTTGCATGAATCTTGGTATAGAATATTTATCATAATGATAGGCTTTGAAAGTGGGTTGTAGGCAACATTATAAATTACAAAAGTATTTTATGGTTGATTAAAGGTGTTGGATCAGATAACATATTTTTTTATCTCCAAGGACTCAACCAGAAGTAGAGCATTTTTATGCTAAATGAAAACTTGTTAACACAAAATCGTAGGGACCAGTTGAGAAAGTGGGTTATCAACACTCCATATCCGGATTTGATTTATGGAGTGTTTACTTCTCATTGAGTATTGGCTTGATTTCAAGAAGTTGCAAACCTCAAAGCACCAAGATCTATTTGATGCTCCCAGAACACAAGCTGATCTGTGCAAGAAACATGGCTTGGTAGTTGATGTGCCAAGGAGTTGGTAATTCTAATGATGGAAACACAAAACGACCTGCTGTTAAGGACTCAATATTGAGTATTGCCAGCAAAACAAAGCTAAATCAGGAATTGCAGATCCTAGGAATAAGCCATGGAAGTACAACAATCATATTTCCTTTGTGACACCATGAATTGGTGAAAACACTGGGTAAGATACTGTCAATACCTTTATATAAAATTATATACAAAATGAAATAACATATTTTATGACCTATATACACGTATACACTTCTTGAAGCCTAACAGGATCATCCCCAGTTGTGTAGGACAACTTTCAATCTGTTGGACCCAGACAATCAAGATGAAATGATTGTGTGAATGTTAGACAACACATTATTGAATCCATATCAGTCAAACAATTTTGCAATAAACTTAAAGAATCTTTTGTTTTAAACTACATTCATGATTAAGTTACTTCTGGCCTTTTTTCATTCTTTCGAGTTCATTGGTATCCTTGTGCCTGTCTTGTTTGTGCGTTCGGATTTGTAGGTTTTTTTGTTGTAAGGGGTAGGCTATTCTCTGGCCTTATTGGCTTTCTGGTCTACTTGTCCATTTGTTTTTTTATTTTGCTGTTATTTTGATGTGTTGTAACATTTTTGAATGGAAATAAAGATTACAGATTACAGATTTACAGAATCAGGAGTTTTCAGCAGGCATTTAAAAAAACTATATATTGTTAACTATTCTCGTTGATATTCCTAATTACATTTATCTTGTTGTTTATTTTTTGACAGGAAGATTGACTAGCGAAGAAACGTGGTGGTCAGTGAGGATCAGCCAACTCTCTACAACAAGATGGACATCACTAGTTTCATGCTATGTATGCGACTCATGCACCTATACAACTCATTCTCTAGAGTTATGTATCATTGCATCACTGAAGTTATTGAAATCATATCTGACTCCCTGGAAGTCATCCTGATTCATATTAATTGCCTGCCACCTTTATGGGTTTACACAACCTGCCGAAAGAGCACAAAATATTCAAATGAAGTTACCATGCGTGACTGAATCCTGTGTGGTTTGAGAACGCATTGATATATATGGGGTTGGAAAGTTGGAACAGATTTCATCTCATCTTTATACTGTGGAAAAAGAATGGAATCTCTCAACACCCTGAGATACACATCATTTAAGCAGAAGAAAGACCCAACAAAGATTAAGAGTCTTCCTCCTACTGACAAGGCAGTCATAGAGCATGTTAAACGTGCACATCTACAGGTACTTATTTGGAGAGCAGTACAAAATTGGAAACACATACTTTGTATGGAAAGAGCCTTAAAGATGATTCAAGAGGGCAGTGTTACAGAATTTGTTGGTCAGTGGTGGAAAGATTTTGACAAAACGCGCGCGTGGTATCTAAGCGTAAGATTTGCCCCTAATACGCAAAACGCAACCCGTGCACTAGTTTGTACGCATTGTCTTCTCGGTGAGCGCCGAAAATAGCGCAAACTAATAACGAGTTGCTACAGGAGTACTCCCAAGCCAACAAGCTTTCAGTGATAAAACTTTTTACGTGTGTTTTCCTATACTAAAAAATGTTGATTTTTCACATATTTGCTACCTCTAGAATTTTTTTAATAATTGGCTCGTCAATTGTGAATGTCAAGTGGATTTCAAATCAAGAAAAATATTGGAAAGATGCACTTCAAAACCTTCTAGCTATGGTGAGAACTCTTGTACCACCAACATTTTTCTTAACATTATCATGTAATGATATATAATTGGCTAGAGCTACAAAACTTTATGAAATGTCATTCACAAACAAATGAAGATTGTCAAGTTAAATATGACCCTCTTATGGCTTCTTGAGCATTTCATCAAAGATGGGAATCATTATTACGGAATGTTTTAAAGAACAAGAATCCACCATTAGGAAAAATGTGTTACTATTTTGTTTGGGTTGAGTTTCAGACAAGATGATCTCCAGATCTGCATATCCTTTTATGGACAGACTCTGCAATCTCTAGTGGAAATAAACTATAAGTACTTGTATACCATCTGAAACAGATGATACAGACATGCTTTGGTAAAGAGATTTCAAGTTCATCACCACTCATTTACTTGTACAAAAGGAAATTATTGCCACTTTGGATTACCTCGTCCTGTATGTAATATCACTCACTTAACCTACAACTTGGATAGTATAACAACAAAGAAAGGCAGATTTTATGAGACAAAACGTTATCCTGGAGATGAAATTGTAATCCATACAACCCAATCATAATGAAACACTGGAGAGCTAATCATGACTTACAACTACCAGGAAATGCTGAAAGTTGTGCATACTATGTGTGTACAGCTGAATCTGAAGAATAGCGGTGGATATACTTCGTCATTTTTGTAATTTGTAAACACTACAGTACAGAAACAAGAAACTAAAACAAGTCAGAAGCCAAAATGGGGGAGGCTGTAGACAATTATGGGTTAATGCAAATTGGGGTAAAAAAGAATTGATAAAGGAAGGCACAAACCTTTTTTTCCATAAGGGAAAATCTTGTAAAGGGTTTGCTCATGATATGTCATTTACAGTTGAAGATTTAAAGCAATACTATAAGATGTTAAAAATGAAGCGCTCCCTGTCACCCATGACTTTTGATTTTTTTTTAGCTCATAGGGTTTGTATTGGGTAGATATTAATTCCCTTCAAATGATTTAGCTTGAAATTGCTTACTTCTTCTGTTATGGCCATTTGTTGAATTAAATTTGGGATCCCGAATTTAATTCCACATGTATGATCATAGGAAAACTTGCATGTACTTTTTTATCCATTTTTCGGTGGCAAAACAATTTTGTGAGAAAATACACTTGAAAATGCTTTTAGAAAGTCACATTCCTTCATCTTATTTTGTTTTTAGCGTAACTTATTTTTGGTCAAAATATTATAGTATTGCTTTAAAGAGAGGTTGATATGGAAGAGACCTCTGCCGAGGATATGTACAAGTCTGCTCGTGTGAAACGCCTCTATATGTGCACCAAGGGAATTGAGGTTGACATATCTCATGATAGTAATGACAATCATGAAATACATCATCAGATTAGTGACGATGATGATGAAATAAATCTGGGACAGTCTTCAGAACCAAATACAAGCCAACAACTGAATGATACTTTACCAGGTTTGCAAACATCAGACCATTCTGACAATTTGCAGTGCAGCAATGCTATAGTCAAAATAAATGCTACATGCGACAGCAGTGTTACATATAAAAACAGTGCTGAAGGTAAGAGTAGTGGTTCAGGTCACAGCAGTACTCCAAGTGACAGCAATGTTAAAGGTAATAGTAACTCTACCGGAAACAAGGTGAGGTGCTGAGGTTTTGCAGGTAACAGTATTGCTATGGGTAGCATTAGTGTTACAAGTAATAACAGCAGATCTATAAGTAACAGCAGTGTTATAGGTAACAGAAAGATGTCTTTCTGATAGCAAGGGACAGAGCCATCGGGAAGACATCGGGTAGCCGATGGTTTCGGATGGCTACCAAAAAGCCATCGGATGGTTATCTGATGGCTATCCGATGGCATTTATTTTTGGTATGGGATGTAGATGTAAAGGACATTCTTTAATTTTAACATACATAACATATATCTATATTAGGCTACAAGTGTTTAATTGCCAAATCAGTTTAAACTTTAGAACTCTAATATAAATAAGAAGAAGGAATTAAAGCTTAACCCCCGACTTCAATCCATTCAAAAAAAAAAAAAAACGAAAACAATTATGTGAAGATCCTTTATCTGAGATGTTAACCGTGTTTTAACAAACAAGGGCATTGAAACACTTACCCATGCGTGTATGCTAAGAGGGGATAAGGCTGATCATCGACGTATGTCCTTAATAAGCAATCGTGATATGATAAAAATGTGGCTTAAGTTACACAATTCTTGTAGAATTACTTACATCAACTACAAATCATCAAGCACAAAGGCAGCAGATCCCAATCAAGATGACATCAAAGATAATGTCAGCATTCCAGAGCCCAGAGTGCCATTTGACAAACGCAATTTGGCAAGTGAATCTTCTCGGGAGCTAGGTGATGCATTTAGTAAGCGTAATGAAAATGAAATGTTAATCTTGCACAAAGCTGCCCAAATCCTCAGGAAGAGTATAGCAAATGTAAAATACAATAACTCGTTTTTATCCTAACCCTGTGGAAATTGTCATTGATAAAAGCCGGAAGGTGACCCTATATGAGACAAAAAATTGGCAAAATGGGTGAGATGATCTGAGACCATATTATCATATCTGTTTGAATGGATACCCTATCTTCAATCTGAGACC
>JXSR01S014763.1:10137-27398 GCA_000969725.1 Ophiothrix spiculata | reverse complement strand
CCTTTAACTTTGTTTATCAAGGTTTTTTATAATAAAGATCATATTTATCAAGACAAAACCACAAAATAAATATTTCAGAATTGTATTTTTTTTAATTTATTGTGACTCGTGAGTTAAAGTAGCGGGACACCAAAATAGACACTTAGCGAAGAACCACCCATACCTTTCTGATATACTGGTTTCAAAATATAACATGTATTCCCTCTAGACTAGAAAATCACAATTTACCTGATCGAATCACGAACGCAACACATGGAAAGGGGAAAGTTTGGTTTGTTTACGTCCGTCATGACAAGTACAATACTGCGATTATGGAATCTGGACATGTCATACCCGAGACACTTCGAAGTATATCTGTTCAATATTCATACCCTGGATTAGTCCGAGGTGCTCAACCATTAATACTCGATCGCCGATAATCTCCGTTTAATGTCTGAGATAGTAGAACATCGAAAAAGCAGGTTACACTGTTCAAGCTCTTGACCAACATTATTTTGACACTAAGTGTACTTACATCATGATAGTTGTATCAATATATTCCAGGAGATAATATTTCCCACTGGCACTGCAACTGCTTGTCTTGTCCACATTTTTATTAAAATCCGCTAAAATTCATCAAAATAGAGTGGCACTAAACTGATCAAAATTCACTTTCAAAAAATCACAATATGTTTACTAGTGCGCAAGCGCCGATTGCCTCATTAATAATTATGAATCCTTCCGACTCAAACAACTTATCCACAACGTTCCGTTGATCGCGAGAGCAAAATGCCACGACAGGGACCGGAGGATTTAGTCTAAAATAGCGTTGGCATTTCGGGGAAAATTGTTTTGATATTACAACATCGCGAGAGATCACAATATAGCAGTTTAAATATGACTAAAATTTGTCTAAATTAAATAATTTTTCGCATCAAGAGCAATGATCAATAACAACAATACTTATTTATATTAAACAGAGGAAAAATAAGACGGTAAGTTGTGAAATAGAAATAAAATCACCCGTCACCAACTTGCTGACGGCATAGCCCCGCTATATTTATACACTATGTTATGTAGCGCTAGTGGACAGAAGAGACACAGTGCTACATCGAGCTAACCCTGGATTCATATCTTTTTGTATGTTTGTATGTAAAAAGGGGGCCAAAAAGGCCTGTAAAATATTTTTTCTGGGTTGATTTGAGTGTAAAATTAATCACTTAATATTATAGACCATCATGAATGATTCAGGAATGATTTAACACATAATTGTCTGCATTCAAAGTATTTCCAAAATTCAAAATGTAGACATGATGACCAAAATTTGCATTAAGATTTATTAAACTTTGTCATCAGTTTCATATTTATTTTATATTTAATTATTTTAATCTATTAACAATTCAGGCCAGAAGCAAATTATTCTGTCATAAATTAATGCCTTAAATAGGTTTAAAATACTCAAGTACTAATTATTCCCACAAATGCTTTTTTTAAACGGTCTTGCATACAAAAACAACTTCAACAAGTCCAAAGATCCCCAATTATTATTTTAAAATCTGTTCTACATTGAAAAATTATAATGCTGATTTTTACAAAAATTGTCAAGTGCTTCAAATAATAAATAATAACCCTCGGTAATGAACATTTAAGCCTTGTCTAACATAACTGCATATGCAATTTACGCAAATACACAGCGCTTTTATCAGACGTGAGCTATGCCGCATTGAGGTGATTTGCTGATTGAAAATGGTGTTACATACTTCCCGCTATGTCCTAAATTGTTTCAGTTCTTGTCTGAAATATAGAAGTATCAATAGCAAATTTCAATCAGATCTATCATGGACCAGACGTGCAGACAATGGTAATGAAGACAAACATTCCAACTAGACTAATTGGTCAAGATGTCAGGAACCGCAGGCCTTCATTTTTTAAGGCGAGCTAGAGTGATTGCTCTCCTATGCTCGCCTAAACAGTCTCTTAGGAGAGCAATATTTAGCTCACCTCAAACTGCTAAAACCAGCTAATATCTAATGGTGTGACCTCAAATCACTCTCCTGACAACTCTCCTTGAACCTTTCAGGAGAGTAATTTATAGCTCTTCAGCATTTTTCAAAAATGAAGCCCTGAACCGAAACTAGAGCCAGAACCAGACAGAAAGTAATAGATAGATACAAAGTAGTCATTTTTCAGACAACCATTTCTGTGATGTTTGGTTGAAATCCTTTAATTGTAAATGCAGAACAGTAATAGTTTAGATGAATTGTACTCTTCATCATACTTTAGCCTCGTTCTGAGTTTCAATTCTGCAGATTTAATATAAAATATCTTTCAATATAAAAGAGATTCGCAACAAGCTAAGTTTCAAACAGGCTGTTAAGGCCCATCTTGCCAGCTGCTCAAAGGCCCAAGATCTGGCTGCTTTTGTTTAAACCTATTCCCTTGGTTGTCCATACTTTTGCTCTTGTTTGGATCAGGCACCTTTGTCTCTTTTTATGTTGGACCCCATTGGAAATAAGTTTGCAAGAGTAGCCAAACTTTATGGGCCATCCTAACATATGTTGGTTTTGGTTCTGATTTAAATTATATGCTTTTGTATGTTTTTTAAAGCCTTTTCAGGGAAGTTGTTTTTGATAATGATATTTTGTATGTTTTGTTTATATTTAATGTTTTCATCTTTGTGTACCACATATGCTGAATAAATAACAAACATACCCACTCAAGTAGGCCTAATCTTAAAATGGGCCTCTTGGGGAGAGAAGAGGAGCATGGGGCACTCACATGTATTAGCAGGGTACCTACATGTATGCCCAGCGGTCAAGACCCCCTTTTTCAGGCCTCCAAGGCACTCATTAGACCCCCATTTTCAGTATGATTCAGTTCATTATACCCCCATTTTGAAAAAAAAATACAAAATTTTACTCCATGTACAATAATTGGTCGAAAATTGTGAAAATGTTCAGCTCAGATGGCCATATTTGACAAAACTTTCAGTTCACTAAACACTCAAAAATTGATTTCAAATTTCCATTTATTGCTCAAAATCAGCTCAGTAAACCCCAAGTCCGGCGCTTTGACATACATGTACCTATCATTTTCAAATTTGAGTGCCCCAGGGAATAGAAGGCTGTGACTCGCATTGTACTGGCAATTGTTCCTGAAATCTGGAGGTATAAATCGAAGTTCCGTACACTGGCAGCACACCAAGATTTCAGCGAGTCCCAATTTTTTCTTAAAAAAAGATTTAATGCTGCACTTAAATTTCATTTATTTATGTCTTCTTTTTTATTTGCAGGTTATATTTGGACCTATGTTTTCTGGAAAATCGTAAGTACCCAAGCCAAGGCTAGAAATTTAGAAAGAAACAAATTCTGACCAGTAATGCAAAAAGATAAAATGTCAATCAAATTTTAAACTTTCATACATCATAAATTTAAAATTAAAAATATAATCAGATCAATATATGATGTTGATTTGTTAGTGTTAGCTTTTGCCAGTATTTTGTTCATTTCAAGCTGAAAAACAATAAGGAAACATTGGGAAACAGATTGTGCTGTTTTTAAACAAAGTTCTACAGAATTTTAGTAATTGCTGACTTGCTTATATGCTGTTCCAGACGACCCGTTCCTCACTCAGGTCTTAACAGCCAGCCCTGTATCCACTGTAGTATATTGAAGTGTAAAAATTCTTGGGGGGGGGGGGGGTCCTAGCTCTTTTACCATGTCCAAGTTGGGCTGCCAAAGGAGGACTTCAGACACTGCTTCATCTTCTCTTCTGCCACAGTGTCCAACAAATCTCATTCTTCTCAATCTTAATTTAGTCACATGTAATTTTGGTCATGACTATATTTTTGCTCATGAGCAAATTACCAGTGTAAATGCAATTATAGAAAGTGCCTGGCTCATGACCAAAAGTAACGCGCCACTAGTTTCAACGCGCAAGTCGTGTCCTAGTGTTAACGCAACTGCTAAGTTCTCTCTCTAGAGCCAGTAATGACTAGTCATGACTATTATGTGTGAACACGCCCTATATGTAAGTGTCCTCATAAAAAACCTGACATTAATCCTTGCCGTGAAACATTGCAGTCATTTTTATTTTCCAGGACGGAGCTGCTGAGGAGAATGAAACGTTTCCAGATAGCCAACTACACCTGTTTATTAATCAAATACGCAAAAGATACACGGTACGATGAGAATGGTGTCGCCACACATGATAGGTGAGCCTTTGTTATCACCCTGGAAAAAATCTAGTTCAATTCTAGTACACATTCCTGATGTGCAAATTTGGAACACAGATTCGAGAACAATTTAAGTACAATTCGAATTGTACTCAAAAATTGTACTCAAATTTGTGTTCCAAATTTGCACCTCGGGAATGTGTACTAGAATTCTACTTAATTTTTTTCCAGGGCAGTTACCCATTGAATGCAAAAGCCAAGTCATTTTATGCAACCATGCATCAAACATTTAAATCCCAACTCTCATTTGGGAGGGGTCAAAATAACCTGTATTATAAAATAAAGAGTTCTTTACATACATGTAGCATGTAGTCCTGAGTCATTCAGGAGGTTCTCGTAATGCATGGAAACAACAGCAAACTACCAGCACAAATCAAAGAAAAATAATCGACAAATGCCTGACGGAAGATAAGTTCTTGATTTATTAAAAATGATTGAGCAGATATGTTGCAAAATGTTGTTGAGTTGTTTCAAAGAGAATTCCAAACACTTACTTTTGACTTGTTCTTGAAAGAGATATTTTCATTGGAAGCACTCAATTATTGTTCTAAATTTACAAGACATCAGTTCTGCAAAATTAGAGATGTCTTGTTCTACAAGATGCAATTTTAATTATGACAAAACTTCCAAAAAATTAACTTAAATATATTGCTCATAATCTTTCCCTTAGGCAAGTGAGTGAAGCTACAGCAACAGAACGGCTTTATGCCCTAGCCAAAGAAGCTGAGAAGTGTCAAGTCATCGGCATTGACGAAGGACAGTTTGTAAGTATTTGGATGGTTTTAAGATTTGGACCAAGTACTAAATAGTATACATACTTTATGTTCCCCCCCCCCCCCGAAAAATTAGGGTTAGGATATGTTAACGGTCAGGGATAAGGGCGGATCATGGCTTTTGCTGGGGACCTAATGTATACTTTTCTGCTTAAGTTGAAGAGAAGTAAGAGCAAATTTGTTGCCCATGCATATATGGCCTTGTAGTTCTCAACTCTCGATTTTATTTCTTTTTTCACTCAAAAATGAGTCGTCCAGCATTCGTTATATGTTGTGAGGTGTCCAAGTCCAACAACTGATTGTATTAGACATCATCCTACACATAATGATAAAATTTGATGATTTAAACTGAAAATTTTGATTTGTTTTGAAATACTTGGCTTGACCGGTCTCTCGCAATATAATTACTCATAGCCCAACCAGTCATCATACGCACACAGCAGATTTGATTTGTAGGAAATTTAATGATTTCAATAATATAGCTTAAAAACCCTAAAATTACATTGTGATATTTTTTTTTTTAATTTAATCCTTTAAATTTTGATTTTTCGGTTGCAAAGAGGAATGAAGGTGAGATATCAATGAAATCTGCACAGTAATGTTTATAACAAAACAATCAATAATTCAACTTATATATCTTTTTGCCTCAATACCTTTATTACCCTGTTCTCTCCAGTTATACTTGACTCAAGGACTTAAATATTATTGATAGACAAATTTTATGTTGTAGCTCACATGTTTCAATTAATTTAGATATAACATAACGATTAGACTTTTTCAAACCCGGTAATCGATTTTTAAAATCAGTAATTTAATTATTTCACTCGTCAAGTATAGCAGCTGGCAGCAGGGTCATAAAGATCAATCATCTTTCCGGTTTATAGTGCAATTCCTATTGCCCGTGAAACCAATTCGATTCTCATATTATTTATGTGTAGTGTATATTTTTATCTACTGTATAAGTGGTTTATTTCAAGCTACATTAATTCGTCTAGCGCGAAAATAAATGTATGGTAGGCAAAATGCTGGAGAGAGTGGTAACACGCAATGTTGTTGATTAAATGAGGACAAAAGGTCTTATTTCTCCTCAGCAACATGGTTTTATAGCGGGCTTTCTTGTACCACTCTTTTAGGTAAAGTTTGCCACCACTGGCTTCAAATTCTTGATCAACGATCTCCGCCAGATGTTGATGTCATCTTCCTGGACTGGAGCAAAGCTTTTGATAAAGTCAGCCATTCTCTGCTCCTGGCCAAGCTTCATCATTATGGCATTTGTGGTCCTCTATGGCACTGGATTTCCTCATTTCTCTTAGATCGCTCCCAGTGTGTTAAATTTCGTGGAGCATCTTCAAATTGGGTTCCTGTTGAGTCTGGGGTTACCCAAGGTTCAGTCCTGGGGCCCCTGTTTAATATCTTTGTTTTGGATTTGCCTAATTTTGTTACCTTACATTTAGTTCACCACTAACCCAATATGCAGATGACACACTCTTATAATATAGACCCATCCGGACTGAAGATGACATCAACTCAAGTCCAACATGATCTTGATAGTATAGTAGTTAACTGGTGCAATATTAACAAGATGTCTTTAAATCCTGACAAGTGCAAGGTTATGAGATTGTCTAGAAGAGTTGGGGTTAATAGATCTACCCCAGTGTACACCTTAGTCAACAAACCCTTGGGTCTTGTTCATAGTTACAAATACCTTGGTGTTATGATCTCTTCAAACTTGAAATGGGGGGGACCATATTAAATCTTACTATTAAATTATTACTTCAAGAACCTTAAAATACTTTTGGGATATATAAGGCGGCTGGTCCGCTGCAATGATCCAGATGTTTTGGTCAAATTGTATACATGTACCACCCTCTGCTGTCCAATTCTTGAATATGGTATGATTGGTATCCCTGCCTGGCTCCCACATCAAAGTGGACACTTAAAATCCTTGGAAAAAATACAGGGACGTCTGGCACGTATTCCAGCACCCAGGGGAGAACTTGAGTATGGTGTACGCCTGGAAAAATTAGGTCTCATGTCTGTGTGCAATAGATATAACTATCTTGCTATTTCCTTTATTGCTAAGTGTTTTTACTCTAAACATGATATTGATCCTTTTGAGTATATTTCCATCAATACTCGTCATAGTGAGTCTCTCAAGTTTACTCATGTTCTTATGCCAGAACTGATGGTTTTAAATACACAGTCTTCAATCGTTTCCCAGTCTATTTTGATCAACTTCCACCTACTCTCAAAGACCAGTTCTTGTTTCTAAGTTCCTTGAAAATCTTAAAGAACACTTTAGAGCAATTTTCATATTTTTATACTTTGTTATTATGTAAGTGTTGTAATTGTTGATATTGTGCAATATTTCTACATGTGAGTTTTTACTGGCAAATAAAATGATATGATATTTGTTAAAATGTTACCGATCATCTGTGAAAAGCGCAATAAAAAATTCGCATGTATCATGTCAGTGAATTTTTAATTTGAAGTCATTTGGAGTAACCATTTCCGTGCAATGTCACAAACGTTACCGAACGTTACATGAACTTTATTCAGTATCTTGGCAATTATTTTAATCTTTAAACTAAACACCTGCATGTCTTGGTCCCACCAGTGAGCAAGCACCATTATCAACAACAGACTTGTTGATATAATGGTGTCTAAAATTAACTCCAACATTCATAATGTTATTAACCAAAATTTGTATTACAACTTATGACAGAAATGAGAATAATGTTTATGCTAGGTTCTGTGGCCATTTAAAAGTGACAATTTCCAATTTTTCGGTCACAAACATTACTTTGGGAATCACCCAATAGATTATCAGTAAATGCTACTAAAACAAATTATATGATATTAGGTATACACCCCACATGGTCTCTAAAATCAAAGAATGCGATTTAGAAGTAACGTTGGACCATAGTGTATTACAACGATTAAGCCAGACCAAATTTCTAGGAGTGCTTATTGACGATTGCCTAACTTGGAAAGCTCATGCACATTGACTGTGTCTCTAAAACCTTATCTAGAAATATTGGTGTCATGAATAAATTGAAGCATTTTGTTCCCCTATGTATACTGCGAACCTTATAACCGGGGTACTGTACTATATTATGCCTTACCTTAGCTATGGTGTTCTTATCTGGGGAGATACCTATAAAACATACTTGGATAAATTGGTCAAACTGCAAAAATGGGCAATACGGGTTATAACCAACAGTCATTATAGATGTCACACCGGTCCTTTATTCGATAAAGCCAACATTTTGACCCTCCATGATATGTACAAAATAGATCTTGGCGTCTTTATGTTCAGATACTCAAATAAGGATTTACCGCCAACATTCGACAATTTCTTTTTCAAACGTTCAGACGTACACGGATACAAAACAAGACATGTTGATGATTATTATATTATCAGGAGCAAAAGATCGTTCTCTGTTTATATCATCAGATCTAATGGTCCTATTCTTTGGAATTCTTTAGATAAATCCCTTAAAAATGCAAAAAGCAAAAACTGTAAAACACTTCCGGTCACAATTTAAGAGACTTTCAGTCTCGCAATATAAATCACTTTTTTCCTCTTTTTGCTCACGTGTCACTGGGGTCCTTTGCTTGTCTTGTTGTTTAGGCCTATCCGTCTTCGTTTTGAATGTTCGCTGCAGGTTTATTTGTTTCGTTTAATATCATGTTCTTGTAATTTTCATGTTCCTATGTTACACAGGGCATTGCTATTTACAGACCTCCTTGGTCTTCCAGCTTTGTCCTTCATATTGTTCCTTTGTATTTTATGTAGCTATGCACCTCGCCTGTTGGTAATATTATTCGTGCTCATAATATTTCTTTCCATGCATATGCGGACGATTTGCAATTGTATGCTGAATTTAATCCTAGATCTGATGGGGATTGTAACCGTGTTCTCGCCAGGTTAGCTTCTTGTATTGATGTCATCAATGCATGGATGGTTCAAAACACGCTTCGTTTAAACCAGGATAAGACCGAGTTCTTTCTAATTGCAAATAGAAATGTGTCTGCTGCTCTTTCTGATATTAAATTAAAGCTTGGTGAATTGTCCATTCAACGATCCACATCAATAAAGAATCTTGGCATCACCTTTGATGGTTCTCTCATTATGAACTTGCAAATCAATAATATTTGCAAATCTGTCAATTTTCACATACGAAACATTTGGCGTATACGTCGCTTCATTACCACTGATGCTTGCCAGCACGTCGTCAGAGGACTGGTCCTTTCACGCCTTGACTATGCTAATTCTCTTCTTTATGCAGCGCGCGAGGTTGACCTTACTCGTCTTCAACGCCTACAGAACAAGGCTGCGCGATTAGTTATGGCTTGTGGACGGGACCAGCCCTCTGCTGACTTGCTGTGCGAACTTCATTGGCTCCCTGTTAGACAGCGAATCATTTATAAAATCATTTTGTACGTCTACAAAGCCTTAAATGGTATGGCTCCCAGCTACCTATCTGCCCTTTTGCACCTTCAAATACAGACAAAGACTGCGCTCCTCCTCTGACCATACCCGGCTTACTGTTTCCAGATCTTTAAAACGTGCCGGTGATGCTAGCTTTTCTATCGCAGCAGCTCGCCTTTGGAATGATCTCCCTATGTGTCTACGGGAAGCTCAGTCTTTGCCTGTGTTTAAGCGGCAGCTGAAAACTCAGTTGTTTCCCTAATTAATTTGTGCTGCTCTCATGTTTTGTTTCTGTATTTTTGTTCTTGTAAAGCGCTCCGTTCTTTGTGGGGCGCTATATAAATGCTTATATAATAATAATAATAATTGTTGATTTGCTTGTTATTTTACATATATGCAAATAAAGATTTGAGATTTTAATTCATGTTATGTTTATAATATCCATACCAACAGTTCCCCGATTGTGTCAAGTTTGCAGAAGAAATGGCCAACAAAGGGAAGATAGTCATCGTGGCTGCATTAGATGGCACATTCCAAAGACAGGTACAAGTTTATGCAAGGTTTTTTTTCGTGTGTGTTTAATCATGATTTCATTTCACATTTTTGTTCAAAACACACGACAAGTATTCCAGTCAGTGGCGGTGTGTCGCGAGATTAGAGCAGAAGCTAGAAAATTGGAGCAAGACTTTACAAATAATAAAGAATGTCTTGGGTCTCTTAAATTAACATAATTATAATTATGGCTCCACAAAAGCAGAGGGGTTTTGGTTTTTACTCTGGTACAAATTTCATTTTTAGATTTATTTTTAGATTTATATTTGTTCAAAATTCTTTAAAAATTTTAGGGGTTGTCTATCAGTGATCAGTCATCGAGTGTTATTAATTTTATGAAGTCATTGTTGGAGAAAAGCCAAAATTCTGAGAAGGAACACTGGTTCCAGTGATTTGATTATGATTACATACATGAAATAAATATTTATACGATATTGAATGGCTTTGAGGCAGGGATAGCGCTACAAGGGATCCAGGGGTCCAAAGACCATGTTTTGGGCAATCAGACCCCTAAAATTTGGATTTGTGTCTACCCAAATGGTCCAAAACAAAATTAGCCCCAAATTTACCATTTTGTTTGGAAATCCTATTATACGGACTTGTTCTTGCATATATATAGCAACGTTGTGATTCAAAGATTTCAGATGATCAGATCGCAGTGCTACCCCTGCTTTGAGGGTGATATGTAACAAGAAAATATTTTACGAGCTAAAAAAATATTGCACGAGTCGAAGACAAGTGCAATTTTTTTTTAACGATTACAATATTTTCTTTTATCACCCGAAAATAAGCCATTCAATAATATTATTATTTATATCAGGCTTTTGAAATAATTAATTGGCATAAAATCATTATCCTACCTTAAGCTCAGAGCCGCTAAAATATTCTTGGAAAGGTGCCCGGATATGTACAATATTATTTAGAATATAATTGTACGCATCCAGGTACTTTCGCTAAACATAATACACAGTTTTGTGGTATTGTACAAAAGCCTGATATAAATAATAATCCCCAATATATGCCATTCAGATCAAAAGTTGTGGGGTAATGCTATATCTTTTTAATATTTATTCTAAAGGCAACTTACAAAATGTATGTAATTGATCAGTTCAACTTGACGTGTGTGACATTATTTTACCTACTTCCAAATAAGGAAAAAATTGAAAACTAATGTGCCACTCTGTAAACATCTCGTGGCCGAGCGGTTAGAGCACGGGTCTCATAATACAGAGATTGTGGGTTCGAGCCCCGGGCCGGGCGGTTTTCGTCTCCTTGTTTTCTTGGGCAAGAAACTTTAGTCTACTTGGTCCGTGGTCGGACAGTCACGTAAAGCCGTGGGTCCCCTGTACAAATAGACTCCTTCATGGGGTATGCATAATATGCAAATACTTGTATCATTTGATTGATTGATTAAATGGAAATTCATATACACTAACCCAGAAAAATGGAAGTTTTAGAAGATTTTTGTTGTGTTTACAACACTCACAAATTATACGCATCCAATAACATAAAAATGTTTAGGTAATTTTCACCACTTCCCTCTATCATGTACCCCATGTTGTTTTTGTACACTATAGTACTTATTGGACCTTCATCATAGGGCGGATAGCAACTTTCATTGGATTTGCCATTTGGAACTGACTTTGGAGTTCAGATTCAAATTGATTTGAGTATAGAGGGTATGCAATAAACAGACCAGAACGAGTAACACGTGCTTGATCATTCAACTAAACTTTTGACTATCCATAGCTGTCAATGTGTTCAAGCAACCGGTTGAATTTCGCGGGTTTACATTTGTTTGTCCTACATGTAGATTGTTCACACACTATTGAAAACAATTGCCTACTTTATTGACCTAACACTGAATATAATCATGATATCGACAACGGGAAAGCTTTCAATATGTTGACAGGGTCAATATCCTTATCATTTTTAACAAACTATGTGTAGGACATCAAGTTGTGACGTAGTTTTGCATACCCTCTATTGAGTACCATCAGGTGGAAATTAAAAGCAGGGGGGTGAGGGTGGCCTCCTGCCACCATAGAAATTGCAGAGTAGCCCGACAACCTGGGAAGAGATGCCAGGCTTGATAAAGCTTGTAACTGTCATGTGAAGTTATCTGAATTGCCCCAGCAGAAAGCCTCAGATTGGGTGAAGAAAATGGTGATGTCTGCAATCCGTAATTCAAGGTACTATGCAGTACTGATTCTATGTCTCTCATTTTACATTACAGGGTTTTGGTAATATACTCAACTTGGTGCCGTTAGCAGAGAGCGTTATCAAGCTCCATGCTGTGTGTATGCAATGCTACAGAGAGGCTTCATATACCAAAAGGATAGGTGCTGAAACTGATGTAAGTACAATGTGTTTCCAAATTTAAGCTGGTTTCAGAGTATTTGTTGTGGCTGCTGCATGACCACTATGACTTCAAAAGTTTCAAGTGCACAAACTGAACCTTGTCACATTTAAAAAATATATTGATTCCCTTGTCATGGTGGTCACAACAAAACAGGTCTGCAACAAGATATCCTTTGGGGTTAACGGAAATTCAACATTTCTTGCAACGGACCATCATGGCAACATGCACAATTCTTGGTCATCTGCTGCTTACACACTAAATCACTTCTGCCAAAGAAGTTCAAGTTTGCGTTATCAGGATTTTTGTGTGTGTTACCTAACCTGTTGCACATAGAAATCAACACCTGGTTATTTTGTGCTATCAAGGCTTTTGTGTTTACAAATTTTATGTTAATGATACATTGTTACTTTGTAGCTACTTTGAAATTATCATTGCTGAAGCTTGGATTAAAACCATAAGATGAATTTACACTCAAGCTTTTTATCAAAAAATATCAAGAGTTAAATTAGATTAAACATATGCAGAAAATAGCTCCTGCTCTCTGTTTTATTGTGTGAAAAGTTTTAAATCACCAGGAGCTATTTTTGATAACCATTGGGAACCCCTGATTAACACTGAATGCAGATGCAAACAATATAGCACTGAGCATGTGCAGATGGCAGTTTTGAGCGAGAAAAGATATCTTGAGCTTCCCATCATGCTTTGCTTTGTATGGGATTGTTTGTATAGGAAATAATATGAGTACTTAGGCCAAAAAAAAAAAGGTTTGTCTTAGAACTTAGCGCCTAGAGCTACGTACTTGTCTTTCTCTCTCTTTTTTTTTTACCGAGTGTAATCTAGCGATCGACTGACATCCGGGTTGCTGTCATTTGCTGTTGCAATTTTACCTTGAATTTTGCGTTTTGTTTCAAATGTCAAGACTTCCCATTGTAAAAACGGGTGTGATCGAACTTGGAAACTGGGCACGTCGCACACGTAAGTTGGGCGATCAAAATATTAGAGCGCTAAAAAAAGAGAAATATCGCATACCACATAACTAATTTCCTACAACAAATAAAAATAGCATACCGCATAGCTTTTTTGCAAACGGTTTCTGGGACAAAAAACCTATTTTTTTTTTCTTGGCCTCAATGATGAAATAACCTTAAAACAAAGTTACTTATCGTAATCTTGTATTTCATCACTAACTGCTCACATGATTTCCTATACAAACTGACTTACTCTCACTGGCAGGGGTTTGAGAGTTCAGATTTTAATCTGATTTCAGATTTTTCATGCCTTCAAAAGAGTCATCATTTCAGCTTTTTTTGTTATTTCCAGCCTGTTTTTGGCATTTTGTCACTATTTTCAGATTTTTTTATCAGCTGACTCTCACAGCCCTGCACTGGGCAAAAAGTTCAAATGATTTAAGTGGCTGTTGCAAACCAGAGATTTTTGGGTTTTTTCACAGTTAAAATAGCGTGGTTGTTTAAAATCCTTGAAGCAATTGATAAAAGTATACCCATGGTAATATCTGTAATTCTGCAAATTTTCTTATATTTTTCAGGTTGAAGTCATTGGTGGCGCTGACAAGTACATGGCTGTGTGTCGCGACTGTTACAAACTCCCTAGCTCCGGTTTGACATCGCTATGTTTAGATGACGCAACATCAGATGAAAATACAACTCAAAAGACTCCAACATCGGATGATGTTATCGCAACTGCGAGAAACAAAGGGCGTATTTTATTTCCGATTGAAAATACTAAGATGGTGTCATCAGGTGGGCATTGATGTTCCGCCATTATCTAAATCTCAGGAATTTGAAATTGTAAATTTTAATATTCGTTATTGGTCTCAAATACCTCTCGTGAGTCGTGTAGTTCTTGGCATATTGTTACAATTGCATTCACAATGACAATAAATGTATGCTATTAATGCACTTTATTGATCCACGAGCAAGATGCCCAAAATGTGAGTGACACAGCCCAGACTCTTTGCATTCACACTTTGTGGCTCGTAAGTGGGTAAGCTAGTAATATCTTACAGCAGTCTGGTTAGGGTGCTCATCACCCAGTCACAGCCTGAACCAGTCTACCTGACACAGTCCAGTGAAGCTATAACTTGTGATCTTGCTGTGGCACCACCATCCAGCCACAATCTGGCCCAGCCCAGCCCAGTGCAGCTATAACTCTGGCACCACCACCCAGCAACAGTGCACCTATAACTCAGGATCTTGCAGCGGTTAGGTGATGGTGAGCTCACCAACCAGCCATGGCCTGAACCAGCCCACTTGTTACAACCCAGTGCAACTGTAACTCCGGATCAGGCTGTGGCTGGGTGGCCCAGCCACAGCCTGAACCAGTGTTTATAATTCTGGTTCAGGCCGTGGCTGGGAGGTGAACTACCAAGCACTAACACAAGTTTATCCAGCAGTCTTAATTTTGATCTGGTCCTTGCTAATTTTGAGTCAAGATATCAAGTAGGCCTACTCCAGTTTCTAAAGCTGCGAAATCAATGCAGAATTGGTATTAAACTGTGTGTGTAATTTTAATTAAAATGTAAAATTTTTAATTTTTTACAATACCATTTCCACACATATCATGTGGTAAAAAAATTGTATGCCTTGAACCTTTTTACACTTCAAGTATTCTACCATATTTCATCATTTTACAACCATTGCGAATTCAATCCCTTCTTTTTATATGATGTTCATTGTGAAGTGATGTCAGACTCATAATCAGATTAATTTTCCCGGCTACCATTCCAAACTATTCACTGTCCAATTTGAATTCTCCACACAAAAAGCACTTAAGTGCCAAAGAGGTGCATATAATTGCTGTGACCTGCGTACACATATAGTTTGGACCAGTTACTACAGTAACAGACTATTATAGAACTACTTTGACAGCAAATTGTTGAAATCAATTTATAAATTTGCCTTCCAAATGAATGTTTTATATGAACAGTTGACATTTTATACCTTTTTTATGCTGCTGTACTTCCAAATCATAATTTAATCATTCTATTTTGATAAATGTTGAATTTTTATACTTTTATAAATTGTGTTGTACATGAAATGTACTTTTAACATTTTTTATACTTGTAACAAGTATATGCCATGGATGTTCTTGGGTCTGTTTGTTCTATTTCTTTGTGATTTCAATAATGATGATTCTAAATGTAATATTATTAAATCATTGATGCAGGGCTTGAATTACACCATGGATCTTTCTTTGGGTGATTGCAGTTAATGCCTTTTTTCATACTACCCTCTCCATGTTATTTAGATTGTTGTGGCTTCTGCCAGGCAAGAAAATTCACATATTTGCCTTGAATTTTTGATATGTAACAAATGTCCTCATCAGAACATTGGAAATTGTATGGTGTTCAGATGCTGAATTCAACACCTTGTCTTTGCTGTCAACTAGTATAAAGAAAACAGTCAGAAAAAAATGCATTTAATGTAACTTTGAGACAGACTTTTTACCCTATGTGCCCATAATGACTGTATAAAGAGCTCAATCACACATCACGGTAGGCCAGGGATTCTCAACTAGTTCTTACAATGCGCCATGTAAATAAGAAAATTGTATGGTAGAGCGCTAAATGCGCCTTGTCGTTGTATTTCTAATGTATTTCTTTGTTTTTTGAAAAGAGTCAAAGTGGTGCAAAAACCTAAGTTGAGAAACACTTGTTGTAGGCGTACATTGGGCTCTATTCGGTGATATGTGATTGAGTCTTAGATACTGCTGAAAGCTTGCATACAAAAGTTTTCCCTGACTATAGAACTTTATGTTGATTGCATTCTCTGTCTAGGTTTTGTGTCGGTATTATGCAGGGGGAGGGGGTCTGAAAATGTGAAATTTGACCATTGCTGGAATTCTATACCATATTTTAGCAATGTTGGGTGTGTACTTATGTTTTTGAGGTCAAAGAATCCATTTGTACAAGTTTTTGTCGACATCAGACTTTTCGCGAGTGTAAAAACGACCATTTTTGGTCAAATTAGGCTAGGAGGGCGCTTTTGCCGATAAAACGACATTCCGATTGCGATAATTTGAACGTCAAACAATATATAATCATTGATAGTATCTGCTCAGTAAATTTGAGCACTCTAAACCAAACATTTTGGTTGTGGCGCCAAATTAAGAGAAACACAGAACTACACAATTTTGTGCCATTTTGTGTTTTTGAGTAGGTCAACAAACTTTTGTTCCCTGTGTTTTCAATGCAGGCGTTTTCAAAAGTAACAAAATGGTGCCATGAGCAAACGAAACAGAGCTTCATGCTGAAACTTTTAGAATATATGAAGGGAATGTTTATCTTCAATTCTACCTTGAAAAATGTTTCAAAATGAGTAACGCTAAGGCGTGGCCAGCAAAGCACCCTCGTGGCTTAAATTTGCATAAAATGGGGGATTTTACGAAAACGAAAAATCCAATTCAGTCAAATGTGAAAAATGGATTTCTTGACCTCAAAAACATAAATATGCACCCCAACATTGTCAAAATATGTTATAGAATTCCAACAATGGTCAAATTTCACATTTCAGACCCCCCCCCCCCCCCGTTCGAAATTGGGTTTTTTTGGCCCGTACTTTCTCATTTTTTGGCCGATTTCAATGAAAAAGGTGTCAAAATGCTCAGGAGATCATGCTGCATTAAATGAGCTTTTACCCTAAGTGATTTGAAACATTACCCTTTTTTGACCCCTGTATAACCCTTCACTAGTTAATATGTCATTTTTTGTTTCAAATGTTTTGATTTAATGCCAGTAAAACAAAACATTGCTGACCTTTCAGAAAGTAGAGTCTTGGACAGGTCTATAATTGCTGACTCTCGTATATAAATTTGCTAGAAATTATGATAAAAATACATCTGCATCAAGATTTATCCTATGATCTGGAGGCACATACAAGATCATTCTTGCTGCAAGATTTTGGTATA
>JXSR01S014762.1:0-10202 GCA_000969725.1 Ophiothrix spiculata | reverse complement strand
GGGGGGGGGGTTAACTGATATTTGAAGAGCTTTATTGCAAAACGGCTTAGAAACCATTTTTTCAAATATGAGTTTTTTGTATATTCTTTTAGACCTTCAACGTGTGCATCATTTATGCCCAAATATGTTTATTATATGACCATATTTGGGCATAAAAGGGCAAAATGCCCATATATGGTAATTTTTTTTATTAAACATGACCTGATGTTGAAATTTAGTATTTATAAAGTACATCATAGCCTAATGAAGACTTGAAAAGAAATTTTGAAAAAAATTGGAAGATAGGTGGTTCCTAAGTTGAAATTTGATGAGTTTCCCTGCAAAACGGCTTACATTCATTTTCAGAAAAAAAATTAATAAGAAACTATTTGATGAATTATCTAAATTATATCTTGTTTTTAAAGACATATTCGTACAAAATTACTAAAATCATTATCAGAAATTTTGCAACTCATTTTGATGTCCTAGCAGTTTTTTGCCCTATCCTTAAAAAGTGCAAAATGGATACAAGCCGTTTTGCAAGTCAACTCTTCATTTGTTTTCGGGTAACCACCCGAGTTCCGCAGGTTCAAAGGTAACCCTATGAGAGACCTATAAATGTGACCGTCCACCCCAAAACAGCAGTAAATGCCAGCTCTTGTCATTTTCACTTTTTTAATTATTTGAAAAGACCATGCTTTAAGGATTAAAATGACACCTTAATGAACTTCACACGATTTCCAGAAGACAGATTATGGTCCGTTAAAGGTTGTCAGATAGTAAAACGTATAACTGAGATAAACGCGTTCAAAGATTAGTAAGCCCTCTATTTTCTGTTGATCGCCTAAAAATATTCAAATTCATTTCACATTTTCTATCATTTTCTTGAAATGAAACTTTGCTGGTATTTTGTAGTAAGCACTAGGATTGTGAATCTGTCAAAAATCAATTTCGGCAAATTACGACCTTGACATGTATTTTCACCTGTAGCGCAAAATGAAGTTTCTGGCATTTAGTACTCATACGGGCTGGACGGTCACAAATTGGCAAAACTGGGTGAAATTATACCCTATTTGAGACCATAAATCTACCATATCGGTTCGAATAAATACCATATGAATTATCCGATACGATATCTAGTTCAAATGAATACCCTATCTGAGACCGTGCGCAAATGTGACAATTAATTATTACAAGAAATCATTGGTAAAAATGTAATTGTACACAATTTGAACACTAGAATACCTAAAAACGATCTTGAGTGCTTGTTTAATAAAATTGTACTTGACTGGTTCCATGCACTCCATTCAAGGTAACTAACAGGTAGCCTGGGCATACCACAAAATAACCTTGAATGACCTCAGGTGACCTTGGTTGACCTTACATTTCTCTCATCACTTGTATGGTTTTTAACTTCAAGTGACCTCTGACCCCACCAGGAAATTCCATAGGGTGTCATCTGTCCATGAAGTAGGTTTGGTCTATCAAGTACCTCAAGTGTTTCTAGGTATTTGTACGTTTGTTGTCATTTATTCAACCATTCTGTCTTAGTTTGATACCCCATGAGAGACTTAGAAGCAAAATGGGATACCCTATATGAGACTCGCAGAGTACCATGTCGATATTGATACCCTATATTGCAAGTCTTGAGACCTGTCAAGGTCTCACCTTTTTGGTAACGCGGGTGGTTATCAAATCCACTGATCTATTCGATTCATTTCCCCAATTCAATGGCGTAGGCTTTTACATGTATTATCTTTGAAGTACATACGTTATGCACAGGACATATTATCACTTTCTCAAAACAAGTGATCTTATCTTTTTAGACTGCAGAGTGTACACATACAAACCTCTCTATAAGCATATTAACCCATCATGTTAAGAGCATTATAGCGGTAGCTAAACAATCAAAAGCAAAAGAGAAATTAATGAAGATGGCAAGTCACTTCTTCAGACACACACTTCAGAGACATTTGTATATCTCCAGTTTGGATCATATGATGTTCACTATATAGAACATTTGGAGTTTCTATGGACCTTGTCCGTTGGCCTTTTATGGGATTTAGTATCTTGAAATGCAAACAATCAACTGAAAACAATTACTTGAAAGTGTAAGATTTTGAGAACATTTGAGACCGTCTATTTCAAATTTCCTTTTGCGTAACAGATGAAAATACTCTCTAAATGTAAACGAGTGAAAATTTCACTTCCTAAAAGAGTGAAACTCTTATAAACCACTCAGAAAGGAGTGGTTTTGTATGTTAAACAGCAAATTTCCACTCATAAAGAGTGAAAATCACTCTAAAAAGACTGAATTTCCACTCATTTAAGGAGTTAAACGAAGGACAATTCTTTTTCGAGTTGCCCTTCGTTTAACTCCTCAAACGAGTGGAAATTCACTCTTTTTAGAGTGATTTTCACTCTTTATGAGTGGCAATTTGCTGTTTAACTTACAAAACCACTCCTTTCTGAGTGGTTTATAAGAGTTTCACTCTTTTGGGGAGTGAAATTTTCACTCGTTTACATTTTGAGAGTACGTGTCGTAATTTATCACAATCCTTGTGCTTATTTGATAACACCAGTAAAGTTTGATTTCAAGAAAATTATCGGATATTATTTTTGTCATTATTTTGAGGACACTCAATAGAAAATATAGGGCTTACTGATCTTTTGAACTTGTTTATCTCAGTTATACATTTTGCTCCTTGAAAACCTTTGACGGTTCATGACTTGACTTCTGGAAATCTAGTACTTATTAAAGTTCATTGAAGTGTCAGTTTGATCCTTATAACATGGTCTTTACAAATATTTAAAAAGGTGAAAACGGCAACCTTAGTTCACAAAAATAGTACAAAAATAGGATTTGGTGAACTTGGAATAGTCCCTGGCGGTACATGACATCTTCAAAAAGATGTCACTACCATTCCGCGTTCTTCAAAAAACTATTTTTGTAAATTGACAGGCGTTGAAGGATCATTTTTGTGCTTTGCTTCTAAGCATTCTCCTGGTTCAGTCAAGCATGACCAATACATTAATGCACCTGCTTATCACTCTAGTACAGATAAACATTCCATATGACCACTCAACTTGAGTAGAGAAGTGACCTTGAACAAGGCGGGGTCAAATCAAATTTGACCTAAAAATCACGTTTTTGACCCATTTGTGTTGTTGCCTCCTTACCAGTACATGAGAAAATTGATCACATTCGGAGTTCCATTTCACACCCAACAAGATTACCTGTCAAATCTGATCAAAAGCAACATAAATTTCCAGATATTTTCCAAATCTGACCAGAAGCAACATAGGTTTCCAGATATTTTCCTCATAAATTGAACTTTACATAATAAAAGTGGTTAAAATATTTGAGTTCCAACGTTATGAGCAACCGTGTATATAGAACAACATATCAAAAATCTAGAAAAATCAACTTGGTGGAATAGCGATTAATTTGCAAAAAACAGGGTCTATATGTTTGTCTGACATTATCATAAAAACATCATTACACTTTTGCAATTTGTTTTACCTATGGCTTTAATTTTCATTATAATAATTAGCCTACCATGCACATTAATGGTATTATGTATATGATCTCAATGATTTGAAAAAATATAGTACTGTTCATAAACTGCAATCCATTTACAACAATGACGTAATCAAACCAATTAATTGCCCCCATTTCACATTGGTTAATTAAATAGGGTATTCGCTTTCAGATTCTAGAAACATGATCATTTGCTTTAAGTAATCATTACCTCACCTCTTATATGATTCAATTTGATCCTGCCTTTATTCTGCTGTGAATATAATACACATTTTGGCATACTGAGCACATATTAATGGGTAATACAATACACTTATATCAAAGAACGATGTCATTGAATTTAAAAACTCTTTTGTAGCGTTTTAATTAAAAAAATAATCATATGGTGAAATGATTGCTATTTCATTTTTAAATGAATGCATAATTAGAACATCATGAAGACGAGAGGAAACTAATCAAAAATGAATGAACATTTATTTCATATTTTATAGTTACATTTACAGGAAAGTGTTAAGATTTAAATTGTTGAATACTTTTCAAAATGCTAAATTGTTAAAAGAAAATATATTAATTTGATTCTCTCTCTGAAATTTACAGCACCTCAGGTTCTCCTGTAGTCAGGTGTTTTATTTGAATTCCATATCCCTATTTTTTATACACATGTACGTTTAACACTTAAGTGCAAAAAGGGGTGGGGTCCATTTGAACCCAAAATTTCCTTTTTTCGTGCGAAGTGCAAAAACGCAAGTATAACACAATAAAGGCGTTTTATGTATATAGTTGTCAAGATAGGCGTTGCACATCTTTGGGTGCAAAAAAAATCAAATTGGTCGCGTCGCTTAATGTCGTTTTAGAGAAAAGTAGCATAAACTGGTAAAAATATGGCGCTGTTCAAACGAAACAGAAACGAAAGATTTTTTCAGTTTTTATTTCAGCAATGCATTTGTAATTATAGTCTGCTAATATGGGCCAAATTTCATTGAAAAATTCCTTTGGGAAAGCAGATTTCAAATTTTTGGTGGGAATTTTTTCAGAAAAATGACAATTTGACGAGAAGTAGTTATCTGGTCGCAATTTTGAAACGGAGTTACAAAATTTCAATATTTTTGTTTCATACGAATTTAAATGAGATACAGTTTTAAAGAATAATAATGTGAAGAACATTGTTTTTAAAGCGATCAAAATCCAGGGTCCGTATGGACCCCCTTGTGCACTAACGGGATTTTAAACCACCTTATGTACATAAGTGTTTATGCATTAGAAGCGATCAATGTCGGCCCGTGAACCACTGCTTGGCCAAGCTGAAAGCTTTACTTCCAAATAATCCCAAATATGTCATTACCCTGCCGCCACAGGCGCAGGGTCTTGTCTTCTTCGTGTTTGTTTCTTCTTCTTCTTCTTTTTCTTTCTTCTTCTTCTTCTTTCTTTCTTTTGTCATTTTCTAACGCTTATAACTTCAACAGTTCTTGACAGATTTTGGACCAAACTTGGTCACAACAACACTTACCTCATCTGCTACAAGTCATGTGACCTTTGACCCCACAAAGGTCACACAGGGGTCACAGAGGTCAAAAACATGATTTCACAAAAAAGTTTTTACTCATCAGGGTTAAATTGTTTGATCTTGTGATTTGGGCATATGAAGCAGCTTATAACCCCTAATAAAAATAGTGCTTTTGGGGTTGACCCGGGGTCACATGGGTTCACACGGGTCAAATATTGATGTTTACCAAAATCACAATAACTTCTACAAACAATGGCGGATCTTGACTGAACTTGGTCAAAAAATCTTTGACCCATATCCAAACCTGTCATGTGACCCATAGGGTCACAAGTGGTCAAAAATGTGATTTTTACAAAAATGTGTTTAGTTCGTCAGGGTTACATTGCATGATTGTATAACTCATGTATAGTAAATAGCGCATGTGTCTTCTCAAAATGTTTGCTCATGGAGGTGACCCGGGGTCACATTGGGTCACACGGGTCAAATATTGGTTTTTACCAAAATCACCATACCTTCTACATACTATGGCGGATCTTAACCATTATTATGTTCTGAGCTGACCGATTTCCAAAAAAATCGGACAGGGATATCGGACAGAGAACAAAATGTCAGATTTTGAACATAATAATGATAAAATTGGATGGATTTTTTCGCATGATACTCAAAGATATTGGTCTCGCTATGAGTTTTAGAAATATCGAGCTCGACGCTGCGCGTCTCGCACGATAGTTCGTAAAACTCATAGCTCGACCAATATCTTTTTGTATCATGCTCAATCCATCCAATTTTATATCAAACTTGGTCAAAATAATCTTTGACCCTACCCCAACATGTCATGTGATTGATAGTGGTCAAATGGTTACATGGGGTCACAAGGGGTCAAAAACGTGATTTTTACTAAAACGTTTTCAGCTCGTCAGGGTTACATTGTATGATTGTATAACTCATGTATAGTAATTACCTAATAAGTGCGTGGCTTATGCAATCGAAGTGTTGTAGATTGTAACTCTCAACCAAACAAGGGTCACATATGAGGTCACACGAGTCGAGTCTTAAAAAGGTTGCGACAGGGTCCGCGTCACTACAGTGACGGAATCATGTCTAGTCTATTTTTGTTTTCTTAAAGTTAGCAATAACTGACGAACTTTGAAATTGTAATTATTTTATTTTGTACCTAAAACGAACGTTTTGATATTGCTCAATTAACTATTTTTAATATGAAATTTTGCTCTCCATATTTCAGCTCCATATATGAGCTCATATATACATATGACATTCGTTGGTTCATGACTCCAAGCAAATTTCAAAGAGCTTCTATATCATACAGTAGAATCCACGATTTTGGACTGGTATGTAAAATTAACCACCCGCTATAAAATGTCAACAAATTTACTTAGATGTCATGAATGTTTTACATTCGTGCAATGGAACAAGTGTTTACAGTTGGTGAAATACGATGTGTTCTATTTAACTCGGCTACTCTTCGTTGAATAAAACTCATCATTTCACCTCATTGTTTACCATTGCACTCATAAACACTCATTGTTTTTTTTATAATATCTGATCATGAACTTGAATTTTAAAGATGAGGTTTCTGAACGTTTTTGATTATGAGGAAACACTCTTGAGCGGGAGTGTATCAATCATCCATGGGGGATTGATATTTGTGTCCGGGTATTACCAGCTTCGTGCTACAGGTTCTAAAGATGACCAAATGGGAGACCAAAAATTGACAAAATGAGCGAATACCATCTGCTTGATTTGTGTCCCCTTACAAGTCCATTGTAAGGGGACAAAAAACAAAGCCACCGAAGGTGGAAAACAAAATCTTGACCCAAAGATGAGTAAGAAAAACGAAACTTTACCCAACTACTTCAAGGTAGACAAAAACATAAGAATACGCAATAATAAAAAACTTTGCTACTGAAGGCGGCAAAAACAAACAAACAAACAAACAAACAAAAAAAAAAAACACTTGACTCGACCCAAGCTTCCATGCCCCCCCCCCCTGAAAATCAAATAGTGAACCCCTTAAGGTGCAGTTTTAGACAATATCATGCTCCTCACTCTACAAGTCTCGATACCTGTTCAGGACTCAGGTTTTTTTGCACACGGATGTTTAACCGATTAGAATACCCAGTTGCCCACTTGATTTGAATTGCAAATCAAATCAAAATAAAACAAGTCGAATCAAATTAAAGCTATGGTCACAATGTTCGTACGAATAACAGATTCGTACGAATCAATTAACAATGAGATTCGCAGTGTTAGTGGCGCCAATGAGGAATCTGAGTATCCTATCAATCCTCCTTTTCGATAGCCCCCACAGGGTCTTACTATGGTTCATCAGGCATGTTTGAAGGTGGTTTGACTTTGGTTTGAACATAAAAAAGTATTTTATGGGTGGAATGTTTTAAAAATGTATCCAATGGATTGTTTGGAAAATTTGACTACAGTTTGATATGTTAATCAGCTTCATTGGCTCAGTATTGATATATGAAATTGTTATAAATTTACTAATGAGCCATAACTAATAGGCTCATTCCAAAGTAACGTTTCTGACCGAAAAAAAAAAATTCACTTTTAAATGGCCACAGAACCTAGCATAAACATTATATCAACGAGTTTGTTGTTGATAATGGTGCTCACTGGTGGGGTTAAGACATGTAGATGGTTGAAAATTAAATCAATTGCCAAAATCCCGAGTAAAAACCATGTAACGTTCGGTAACGTTTGTGACCGCGCATGGAAATGGTTTTTTGCTCCTAATCACTTCAAAGTACAATTTCTCTGAAGTGTCAACGATTCTTTTATTGCGCCTTACACCGATTATGGGAAACATATTTACAAATATTTCATACAAGTTACAGAACATTATATTGCCAGGATTTCTTTAAATGCGTTGTTTTGTGTTGTAACGTTTGGTAACGTTTGTGACATTTTGGTGTAACTTTTTGGTAATGTTTGTGACATTTTTGAAACAAAACATGTGCTCATTCATGCACGGATATACTAACGTTACAATTTCTGATTGGAAAATACTTCTCACCTACCAAGTAACAAATGTTTGACTGAAACACATGTTTATGTGGTCGAATAAAAAAGCTGATTTTTTGCTTGAAATCAAAAAAGGTTTAGTTTCCACTGGAATGAGCCAATTGTATCATAATGTCAGTATATAGCTTGGCCTTGTGTGTCTACAATAGTGCTATGTAGTGGTGCATATCATTACCTTTTTTTTACAAGACCTTGTAAGATATGAAAAAGAATTTGTGCACTCCTGATCAGTCTAGCGGTAACGACCCTCTCAATGGGCTCATTAAGCGAATTTTATATTCCAAGTCTCGCAAAACGAGAAAAAAAATTGGTCGCGAGATTTTGTTTTTTTAACGTGACCTGCTAAATAGGCTGACTTTGAACCCATATTACCTGAAAAGGTTGAGAGCAAACGCAAACTGAAAACGTGGGTCTGAATTTTTGGAGTTTTTCCAATAAAATGTATGTAAATTTTTGTGCTGTTGATTACAAATGAGAGTTATATGGTATTTTCTTTTAAAATCAACGATTTTAAGCCTTTCGAAACACACGAATTTGAACCCCTACATCAATCTTGTTTTAGAAGATAAAAAATGGTGTGTATGAGCAGTTCTGGTAGAAAACCTATAAAAACTCAGATTGATGAAATTTGAAAAATATATTTTGCCTGTAAGGCCTGTAAAGTGAAGAAATAAGGAGAGGAAAAATATACGTTGATGTGATGTACGAAAGGTATCTAATATCGGCTCTTCGTACTTGCCTGCAATTTGTATTGCGACAGATGGGCATCAAAAGTTCGATAAGTACTACCTTTGATCACGACGGGTCATCCTCTGACGTCAGAAACCTGCTCGAATCTCATGTCAGCATGGTCAGAATTTATTTTGACTGGCCTCACTGACATAGAATATCTTGTACTTCTTGCGAAATGTAATGCATTCAACATTTATTTTCCAGACCTTTTTCTTATATATAAATTATGTTAAAAATTCTAGAATTTTTCATTCGTTACAGTGAATAATTGAAGAAAAACCAATACGCTACGCAAAAAAAAAATGAAATTTTCAAAACGAATCTAAAGGGGTTTGAACCCACGATCCTGAGATTCAAAGTCCACAGCACTAACCACTTGACTAACTGGCTTATAGTGTGTTGACGGGATTTCAATATATACCAGGTGTCCCAAAAAATGGTTACATGTAGAAAAATGACCGTGTGCTTAAACTATAGCAGTTAGAGAAACGAAACTTTGCACACTTTGTATTACAACCCATTACTAAATACTCTTAAAATTGAAATATCACAGCGTTATTGGTTTAGGAGTTATCAACAAAAGTAGATACCTATGTCAGAAACGCATTTGTTCTAAATTCATCAAAATCGGAAGCATGTTCGTTTGATGTAATTTTAACTCTCGTTCAACCCCATGTAAACATGAAATTTACATGTCCAAAGTTAAGTTGTTTCATGCCATAGTATAGGGTAGAGTTTCTTCTTGCCATTGATACCAAAATCATAAATATTTGACAATTTTTTACGTAATTATGACGTCATAAATTACTACAGGTCTAAAATTATGTCGAAATCTGATTTCGGGCAAAAATAGCAACCGATTCATAATTTTGCTATTTCTGTTATTTCTAAATGTCAATCAGACTTTTGCTACTACTAAAGAAAATAATAATTTAAACATGTCCTGTAAATTTAAGATTTTTTCCCCAAAATTTACACAAGTTTGCAGTTTAAACAGTAATGTTACCCATGAAAATTTGATTGTGCTTTATGCGTATTCATCAAGTTTCGCGCCAAAACTTGATTTACAGGTTCAATATAAACAACGCATTCTGGAATGTATGGAATGCAGGTATCCGTAATTTGCATAATAGATATTTTAAAAGAGAGTTCAATTATTATTCAACTAAAACTGTATCAAATTTGGTTTAATATAAAGTCTGATCACGATCATTAGAAAAAAATACACATTAAAATACCACAAAACGTGAATGCTTATTATTTTTTTGAATTTTGAACAAATGCGTTTCTAACATAGGTATCTACACTCTTAGAAAGGAAGGATCAAATATGAGACAAAAAGGATCAATTTTGATCCTTTTTAGGTATCAAATATGAGCTTACCCTTTA
>JXSR01S014758.1:124519-135008 GCA_000969725.1 Ophiothrix spiculata | reverse complement strand
CATGTATGAAGTACAAGTTCTGACAAAAACAGATTAATGAGAACAAGCAGATTTAAAAATAAATTCTTGACCAAAAAGTCTATTAAAAAAACTCGGAACTTTTTCACTCATAGTCACCAAGTCTAAAATTCAAATGCAGCTCGAAAATTACTTTATTTACTTCCAAAATTTAACTAAATCATCCGAAGAGATTGTCTGAATTTTACAGCTACTAAACGGTAGATTGGACATGTAAAAAGGCTCAAATTAATTATTTTCTGACACCATTACCCGAATCGGTAGTCGAAAAGTGTTTCTGCTCTCGCCATTGGCTTGCTATATCACATGTCCGCTCGGTGAAAAACATGCGATCTCATTATTATTTTTCAATACACCCAGCATCTAATTAACCTGTACATGTTACAAGTGACCTGTCATTGAACTTGTGCAGAACACAGGTACGGCGGCCCGTTACTTGTCGCACGCAACCAATCTGAATCATGTTGAATTTACCATTTTTTTTGAAAAAAATTATTATACTTCCATATAAATGTACAACCGTTTAGACGGCTGTATGATTCCCGAGGATCATGAGTACACAAAGGTATATTCAGATGTCGAAAAGGAGAATTCTCTAAGGTAAAAAAGTTATATTTTATGAGTGAAAATGTTCAGGTTTTTTTCGAAAAACTTTTAGTCAAAAAATCTCTCTTTTTACGCTTATATGATAAAATTCATAACTTCTACTTTATATTATGCGTTAGATATGAGTTTTATATTGACATTCATGAATTTAATCAATTACAATTATTTTTTATTTTCACAAAAATAGTGATTTATTGTGTGTAGTGAGTTTGGTTCTTTGCACTAAAATCAGAGGGAAGAAGAATTAAATTTCCCGGCTCGCACGTGACTGTTGCGTTTTTGCCTAGTTAAGATTGTTGAGTATTCACGCCTTCTTTTTAAAAATCACAAAGTAAGTGAAAGGAGTAAAGATCCAAAATCCTTACTTTTTGAAAAATTTCAAATATGGATTGAAGTGTCGTGATTGGTTGTTTTCGATTGTTGAGTATTCACGCCCTCAATAAAAAATCACAAAGTAAGGGTAAGGAGTTGGGAATCAAAATCCATACTTTAAAAAAAAAATCAAATATGGATTGAAATGTCCTTATTGGTTGTTTTCGATTGCTGAGTATTCACGCCCTCTATATAAAAATCACAAAGTACGGGTAAGGAGTAAGGATCCAAAATCCTTACTTTTTGAAAAAAATTCAAATATGGATTGAAATGTCCTGATTGGTTGTTTTCGATTGCTGAGTATTCACGCCCTCTATATAAAAATCACAAAGTAAGGGTTAGGAGTAAGGATCCAAAATCCTTACTTTTTGAAAAAATTTCAAATATGGATTGAAGTTTCCTGATTGGTTGTTTTCGATTGTTGAGTATTCACGCCCTCTATAAAAATCACAAAGTAAGGGTAAGGAGTTAGGAATCAAAATGCTTGCTTTTGAAAAAAAAAATCAAATATGGACTGAAGTGTCTTCATTGGCTGTTTTCGATTGTTGAGTATTCACGCCCTCTATTTAAAAATCACAAAGTAAGGGTAAGGAGTAAGGATCCAAAATCCTTACTTTTTAAAAAAGATATGGATTGAAGTTTCCTGATTGGTTGTTTTCGATTGTTGAGTATTCACGCCCTCTATTAAATCACAAAGTAAGGGTAAGGCTTTAGGAATCAAAATGCTTAATTTTTGAAAAAACAAACAAATATGGGCTGAAGTGTCCTGATTGGTTGTTTTCGATTGTTGAGTATTCACGTAGAAATCAAAATCCTTACTTTTTGAAAAAAATTCAAATATGGACTGAAGTGTCCTGATTGGTTGTTTTAGATTGTTGAGTGTTCACGCCCTCTATAAAAAAAATCACAAAGTAAGGGTAAGGAGTAAGTATCCAATATCCTTACTTTTTGAAAAAAAGATTCAAATATGGATTGAAGTGTCCTGATTGGTTGTTTTTGATTGTTGAGTATTCAGGCCCTCTATATAAAAACCACAAAGTAAGGGTAAAGAGTTATACTGTAACAGCCCCTCAAGTATATAGCTCAGTGCTAGGAATATCTAAACTTGCGTTAACCCAGCTTGATGCAAAATAGAGATGGTCAATGTATTCTCACACTACAGCTGGGCGAAACACTTTTTTCAGTCCAGCGTATATTTGGCCCATTTCAAAAAAATCCTTACTTTTGAAAAAAAAAATCAAAGTAAGGGTTATATTTAGGGGTAAGAATTCAAAATCCTTACCTTTTGACAAAATAATTATGACCTAGTAAGAAAAGAGTGACATGATAACACATTTAGTAGCATAAAAGACTTTGGAACTTAAAATGATTGAACAATAACGAAACATTACAATCATCTACCTTAATATTACACTCTCACCAGGATTAACTGAGGATTAAGAATTGACATTAGTTACGAAAAATCAGGTACTGCAATGAAAAAGTTTTCTACTTAATCTGTTAATTTAGAAAAAAAAAAATATTAAAAATCACAAACTGAATTCTCAATGTGGATTGAAAAAGGGTAATAATAAGGGCAACTAAAAAAACTTGTCCGTTGTTTTTTCTTTCCCTAAATCGTGCCGTATCTAGTCTTGCTCGTTTTATTTTCGACCAATAAAACCTTTTCAAACACTTAACTCAAGTAAATGATATTTTGATGGATAATTAAATGACATCTCACCTACAATTGTGTGATAATTTGATTTCAATTTGAGACAATGCATTAATCTAGTTATTCTTACAGAATTTGATTGAGTAGACAACGGGAATAGACCACATTTGTTCGTTGTTGTAGTAAGCACGTACCTAACCAATACTTGACTCAGTTGTATCAATACTCATCGCTCAAGTTACTGCAAAAGACAGTTGTGTTTTTTAAATTAAATTAAATTGTATTGCATCGCGATTAGAAGTCTGACAGAACTGTACACATTATAAAACACAATTTTTTAAAGAGAATATGTAAGAAATATGAAACAGATTATCAACAAGGGGCAATGCGGTGAAATACAGAAAAAAACTGTACAAAAGTAATTACATTTATGTGGTTGTTTATTTAATTTCTTTTTGCACAGTTTTATGTATATTTTTAGTAAAAAATAAATCGAAAAATTTGACGACTAAACGTTTCTTGGTTAGAATATTTTGTGAGGATAGAATAACCAAATCTTTAGGTAGTCCATCCATAAGAGAACTCTAAACATCGTGTCAAAATATACTTTTTAAATCATGTTTTAGTCTAAAACCTGCATGATTTCCTGATATTTACAATGTACTATATGAAATTCACGCCGATAGAATATAAAATAATAGAAAAACTCCTTTGTAGTGCTTCAATTCCAGGCATGAATATGCATTACGAATCATTGTAACGAAACTAGTTTTTGTTTATGTTGTCACAATTGAGAACATCCTATATGCATCATATTTCTAGCATAGAATATTGCATTTGAAATGAAGAATATTATTTTATTGACTTAGCCTTATAAATTTGTACACATGTTTATTCTTTATTCCACTTGATGTGCTATGATATGAAATAGGAGACAATGTCAATGAGGCACTACGATCGGTGTTGATATATCCGGGTTAAGGACATCATTTTCAAATCCGCTTTAAGTGTTGGCTACCGGTGACACATTGTTTGTGGAAACTTTTGAATGTCATTGTGATTGGATGAATTTATTAATGCTATTTTGAGGAAAATGTTTGTTCAGATTCTTTCAATTTGTTAATAAATTTCACATATTTATATAAATACAAATTCCTGAAAAATGCGAATTCGGCGCCAATTCTTCAAAGTCAGCGAAATTTTATCGTTTCTGCATCGTAGGAGAATTATGACATTATGATGTCTATGACATCATGTAATTGAGATTGCGAAAGTGGCACCAAGTAAAACCTTACAAAATTAAAATCAATTATTATATATTTTGATATGTTTTGTTAGAGCAGAAAAAACCAGAAAACAGTCCTTTCTGCAGCTAATGTATTCTTTTGAGGTATATACTTTGAAAGCTGCAATTTGTTGTGCGCAAAAAACAGTTTCTTTTTAAATCCATGTTGCGTTAAGCTAATACTGTTCTTTTTTCCGCTCTACATCGATAATGATTTTCATTGTTATTGATAATGAATTTGAAGCGTATTAAAGTTTGCACTATGATATACTGTAAGTCATTGAAAAGTTTCGATGTAACATAATTTAGCAAAATCACCTATTGTAGCATTCTCGTAATTAACAACAAAAATTAGTTTTAAATTTGAAACCATTATATTGAATGTTTGCCTATTTTTGGTAAAAATCGTTATTTCAAGGTCTTAAATATCTATTACGTCATTACGAAGTCATTATTCAGCAATTTCCGTGATGCTTTTATGAGCCCTACCCTGTACAGTGGTAAAAACAAATAAATAAGGTCAATGCGTTACAGAACAATACTTAGTAGGAAGACGAGCGTTACTTATATACTTACTCAATATTGACCACACTGTTGTCGTCGTACAAGCTGTTTCTTGTATATAAAATGCAGTTTGTCCATTAAATAAATTAAAATTGATTCATACACTCCGCGTTTCACCTAGCCAATCAGAACGCAAGAACACAAAGTACGCGGAGTGCAGTGGAAATTCACATTGCACTGCGCTTGTTGCGTTCCAGTTTGCGTTGTGGGCGTTTAGTGCGTATGAATGTTTAATTGTTTTTCTCGGGTGAGCATTTACTTAGTTTTTTGGACTTTGATGGTCATATAATATAAAGGCCTTTTTTCTTAAATATACAGTATTATTTTTCTGTCGTCGCATGAAATGTGCATTTATTAATATATATTTTACAGATCATACACAGATAAAAATCATGGGACAATTATGATTTACTTTTTAGTCGCTCAACACAACCTCTACGTGATAAAATTACCGTATAAACGTGTTTATGGGCTTATCGTTGCAGTTTTTATTAACGCACTGCCAATAAATCATCATTATAACCATGGCAAAGTGTATGTAATAAACGTAGCTCTACTATAAACAATATATAATCAAAAATATAAAATGCTCTAGTTTGCATATATTCAGACACAGAATTTACCTGGGCTTTCCATTCAACCTAATAATCTAATAATACTCACTCGTGTTTGTTTGTTTACTGCACATACTTGTAATTGAATTGAAACAAACGTTTCGGGAGCAGAATTAAGAGTTAATCAAATTAGTTGTGTCCTCAAATCTTTGATAAACTAGATTACCCAACTGTCTTTAAGGTATTTGTATCTGATAACATGCGTAGATTTTGCATGTTAAATATAATAAAGATGACCTCCTAGGTGACCCAAAATCTACAGTCACGTTTACTGCATCCAAATTAATTTTGATTACATTCAGAGATATTAACGTCAATTTATACTCACCTTGTTACTGCCTCTCTTTGGTGAAATTGGATTTCGTAGGAAAGTAATTTCCAAACAAACGTTTTAATACGTTACCAGTATTTATTTCATTAACTGTTACCATCATGTGTTTAGAATAACACGTATTCAGTCTACGATTTTTACAAGAGCTGGATATCTCCTCATCGTTATTATTACCTGGCCTCGGGATCTGTATACTATTACTATTTCATCATTTTCTTAGATAGACAGATCATTGTATATTTATTGAGGAAACAACATTCAACTGAAAATGAAGGATCTAAAGTTACTTTAGGAAGGCTTTTAATGGTTGTCAGTTACATCGTCCTTATTCAATAAACTTTCCATCTACCTTGCCTCGGGTATTTTCAAACTTATACCAGTGAAATTTATTTCAGACTTACCATATTGTAAAAAGCAATCGCATGTTCTAATAACTCTAGTGATATTTTCTCAATCTTGGAATACGACATAAGAAATTTAAGTTTGTATTAATTTTAAAACTTAACAAGGGAGTTCTATGATTACGATGTGGAGATACCCAGCTCTTGTAAAAATCGTACACTGAATAATTTTAAAACTTTAATATCTAGCTTTATAGAACTCCCTTGTTCAAGGGAGTTCTATAAAGCTAGACATTAAAGCGAATTTATTCATTCCATCAATTCAATCTAGAACAGGGATTTGGTAACTCATTCCAGAGAACCAGTGAACAACAACAACAACAACAAAACAGTACATGAACCCGCTATAATGTAAGAAATTATATATTTAAACTCAACCGATATCATAACAATTTATTGCCTTTTAAAGCGTTTTTCATTGACCAATTCACTTGTAAGTCACATGGTTGTCATGTAATGTATTTGCTTCATACTATTTCCGTCTTTTTTATGTCGTCTTTTTTTTTTGCGTTCTTATAATAAAGATTAAAATTGCAGGCAGATCAACTTTTGAGTTCGTTGTTGTTGCTGTTGTTTACTTTAGTTTTGTCTTTGTAAACATTAATCTTTTAACTATATCTTTATCTTGAAATCAATTGCAATTATGTAATAAATGCGTGAAATTGTTTAAAACAAATAAAACAAACAGAAAATGTTAGTAAGTAGCAAGTCCATCGGAAACGTAACATTTGAAGTGTATTCTAGCATATTAATCAGGTTCAAAAATCCAAAACATAAGAAAAATATTTTTAAAAAGATCCTTTCTACATTCAAGTTTTACTTAGTACTTTACTCAGAACTATAGTTTTTGAAAGTCAGCCCGATGCCTTAACCGATTTGGATGTAACTTTGCAAAAAAATGATTCTGGCACCCTTAAGGTACAATTCGATATGGCGGGTTACATAAAACAGATATTTTCAGAACGATAATGGAAAAGTCTTTTTTGTGGTACGTTTTAATTTCTTCGGGGCAGAACATTTAGACTTGTGAAAAATGTTGTCAATTCAGCTAAAATTTGTTTTAAACTTGGCCACATTTTGACTGAATATTGATAATACATGAAAGTTGGCACGAAACGAGAATTTTTTTTTTTGCTTTTTCACATTCAAATTATCAAAAACTAAGGGAAATTCAAGATCTCACTAGCGCACGGCAAGTTTTTCAATGATTTTCAAAACATTTAAAACTATTTTTCCTCTCTTTTCTTTTGATTTTTTTTCTCTACTCCCTTTTCTTTTCTGGCCTTTTCCCCCGACTGACTCACCAAACTGGGGGGGGGGGGCACGTGCCACCCCTTTAGGCACGCTAGAGTGAGTCAATCATCGTCTATTGCTCTATCAACTTATCGTTTAATTGATGGCTGCTCTTACGTTGCAAATTTTGCCAAACATCAGACGTCAGAGTCAGTGTTTAATTTTGGACGTATGCATTCAAAATATCAACCTTTGAACAACTTGGATGACTGAACACCTGCGGGCGTCAGGCATCTTTTCATGTGTTCAGATTGTAACACTAACGTTCAAAATTGACATATTTGACCACTAATTTCAAAAGAACACATGCGGTTTTTTTCGAAATAAGTGTCTCGTGTTTAAAAAGTGCAACATTTTTAAACACGTGTTACGTGTTCTCTGTCTTTTGCAGTGTATATTATCAGTGCACATCACTTTATAAAACAAGTAATGATGTTTGCAGACTATCAACATTTGCAATCATTTTAAAACCCATAAAGTCACACCAGAATTAACATATGTTGACCTATCGTTTTTATTCCGTGGAAAATGGGGGCCCAAATCCCCGAGATCAAGTAGGATGATACTGTCAGTACGTAAACCTGCATCAGGAAAGCAAAAGTGAAGGCTTATGTCATAGATTAATGAAAAGTGCCTGTGGTAAGACATACAGCATAAGATATTGACTTGCGCCTCAACATTTGTTTGATGCTCCTTGCCAGCCTGCGGCTAAAATCTCCCACCCTTCAGAGCCGAATAAAATTAATCCGTGGTGACCTGACTGGTGTAGCATCAGTTTTTCTTGACATTGTCAAAATAAAACGGTAGGTTAAGATCCCATTATGTTGGTTACTTGTATAATATAATATCTAAGTGCAATTGCAGTGCTTCCGGGCTATGGAAAATGTCAAATAGTCAATCTAACGTGATATTCAGTAAGGAAAAGGTTTACTTCATTGCTGATGCATCTTAAGTTAAGCTCTTGAGCAGATGTACTTTTAAAATGTTCACGGTTTAATGTCTGAAAATACAATAAACCGTTTAAGTTTTAAGTTGGTATTACATAAGGCCACTATGCAATTGTCAACCAAAAGGTGGAGGAATGTAATAATATATTTTACTTACATTGAAAATCTTAATTATCATTCCCATACTGCAAATGGCAGAAAATACGTAACACGAGTTCAAAAACACCATGAAAACATAGATGGCACTCCTAGTTGTTCAAAAGTTGATATTTTGAATGCACGCGTACACAATTCAATACTGACGTTTGATACGTCAATATTCAATGTTTCAATTAGTGTAAGGTGTTAAAAATTGTAATAATGTGAACTATTTGTCATATTACAAATTTATAGGAAAACGTATGAGAAATATTAACTTTTTTTCTGAAACATTAAAGTAGTAGTTTTAAACAGCATGCAGTGAGATCGTATCGTGTCTTCATGTGTTCGGCAAAATTTGCAGTGCATTAATATGCGTATTAACTCAAATTTACGTGATTTTATTGATAACGGATGATTCAGGGCTTTTTTACTAAACGTAGTTACAATATTAACCCATTTTAACAATTGTTATTGTCATTTTGATAAGTTTATGTGCGAGTGAATGATAGTCAAGACTAATATGCATAATTTTATGGCTTAATGTCATAACTTGTTATTATGTGTAATATGGTAAAGCATTAGCGAGAACATGAAATACCTCTGTCACGATATTCACGAAGTTGGGGTGGGTGAATTTAAACAACTGTATTTGTCATTGCATTTACTGAGAATTTCGGTGTGAAAGATAATCAAGATCGGGCAATATAGATCAATTGTTAATATGGTTAGACTTTTGTAAGCCAAATATTAAAGGTTTAAAAAACAGTATTGTTTTTATAATTTTAATAACAGTGGATTCTGAACTATTCCTTTTAACCTTTCCTCATTTCTATTACCTTGAGGGGAAAGGATAACAAAGGGAATTCGTAGATGGCTGGCCTACAGCTTGCTGTGATCTGGGGGTTACCCCCTCCCCATGAAGATTTCATAAAAATGTAATAATTAACTTGATATGTTCTAATTTTAATAGCGAATTGGATAACATTTTAATGACAATATCATAATCTTTGGGGCAGTTAGATTAAGGGTTTTTTTCCTTTTAATATTAAAACGGTAACTTTTAAACGTTTAACTGTGTCAAGGTGTCAAAAAATGTAACTGTTTTACTTCAAAGATATAACCATGCTCTATATTTTAATTTTAATATTGACAGTATTTTTTATGAATCATTAATACAGAAAATAAGAATAAGTATTAATTATTTATTTATCATCTGAATTCGTAAACAATGTAAATATTTGGGGGTATAATTCAAGTAGCCAATTGCAAAGAAAAAATTATGTTTATGAAAACAAAACATTGTGTATTATATTCCACTGCCGGACTAGCTTAGTGGAAGTTCTTGTCCTTTGTAATTCATGACTACATAACCTGCACCAAAGACACGGTTCGAATTCTCACAAATGGAAACTCTTTGTGTTTTAATGATCAAAGAAGTAATTCTGATTCACATTTTTTTCTGAGCAGTCGATATCATGTAGCCTTTGTGGCACATTAAACTGGTGCTTCAAATTGTGTGATAAATTTGATTCTAATATGAAGCAATTCATTTAACCTAATTCTGTAAAAAAACTGACATAATTTGATTGAGCGGACAAGTGGAACAGACAACTTTATGTACCTAACCAATACTTGACTGTTGTACAAACATTCATTACTCAAATTAGTGGAAAAGACAGTTGTATTTAATGTTGAATTTAAATTGCATCACAGCTAGGAATCTGGCAAACATGTTTAACAAAATTATAAAAGGATATGTATGGAATATTAAAACGAATATTCAAGGATATACATGTAATACTTAGAGATGAAACAATCCTTATATTTATATGGTTGTTCATTTAACTGCTTAATGCGAAATTTCATATACCTATTTATTATTAACTGAATAACAATTTCTAAATGTTAACAATATAATATTACAAACTAAATAATCGACTACCAATTGATGTGTGAAGAATTGTGAATAATTTAAAATTGCCATCCATAGGCGTATTTTGAAGAATGAATTTAAACATAATGCAACATCGATCAAATTTCGTTGGTAAGGGTATGTAGGGTCTCAGGTTTCTACCTTTCTAGAAATAGCTGTAAACCTACGAGATTTCTCAAAGTGAATGCAAAAATAAATTCTATAGTTTTTAGAAACAACAAAAAAAGATAGATTTTTGTGTTAAAAAGGAAAAAAATGCATAAGAAAACACCCTTAGTGTATTGCAAAATTAACACTTTAAAATCCTGCGTTCAACACAAGTTAACCCTC
>JXSR01S014758.1:111620-123985 GCA_000969725.1 Ophiothrix spiculata | reverse complement strand
TTTTGCGTTTTGGAGCAATCGGCGACGATCCGTTAGGGGGGGGGGGACCCCCCCCCCCCCCTTAGGTGGACGAGGGTTAAGTAAGAAATGTAAAAAATACGAAAAAGAATATGTATAACTATAACATAGATATAGGTGCAATGCAAAGAAATACATACAGGTTAAAGGGTCCCTGCATTCACGTACAAAATCATTTAAACTGGTTGTTAATTCAACTTCTTTATAAGAAAATGTATATGCCCATTTACCTTAAAACAAAGAATTTATAATTATATTTTTAACAAATATCACGAAACATTTCAGTGACTTCTTTTTGATGTGTATAAATTGTGGAAAATTGAAAATTGTCAAATCACAGGTATATTTTGAAGAATGAATTTAAAGATAACGGTATAAGTTGTTTTTTTCCTAGATAAGAAGTACGTTTGCGGATTTCTTGCTTTTGAAAATAAAACGGTTTTTTTAACACGTAAAACATATTTAAATATATATAAGTGACCAGCTGAGGAATGTTATTCTTACCCCAGAGGGAGTTATTTTCATATTAAAAAAAAATTCATACTAAACTGATTTGTTGAAAATATACACTTTTTAGAAACACACATTTACTAGACCATTTTCAATCATTTTCCACGTCAGCCGGCCGTATCTCAAAATCGACTTTGCCATAATGATGTCCGTTTTGATGTGCCGTAACACCTATGTTTTTTTTTTTTTTTTTTTAATTGTTCAAACCTTTTCCTCATCTACTTTGCGGTTGAAATCTTACCCTTTTTGATTCAATGATGATTGGAATTTAAAACCGTCATTTGAAGCTATTGGATTATAAATTGAAGAAAGTATTAACAACTTCCTGAAACAAACACGTGTTAAATATTATGTTCTGCGCGTGCTATTAAGAAAAAAATACAGATCTGAGATGAACTTTACATAAAATAACGAACATTATTCAGATCTTAATATAGAAATGTATATCTAGCATAATAGATTATGTTAACAATTCCAAGTGTTTTTTGAGAGAAATGATATATAAAATATTGATTGCCAGTTGCTAGACACAACCATTGTGTTTAGTTTATAAAGAAACAGTTTCTTGTCGTTCATTTCACCAAGATTCGCAATAGGAATTTTCTGTCGTCTTCATCTTCTTTTTTTAATTCTCTTTTTTTTTGTCACGGTTCTCTTCTCACACTTCTTTTTTCTTCACTACTCTTCTTATATCTAAACTTTCTTTTACCTGTATTTTATTCTATTCTCTGGTATTCTATTCTCTGGTATTCTATTCTCTGGTATTCTATTCTATCCTATCATATCCTATTGTATTGTATTGTATTGAATTGTATTGTATTCTATTCTGCATGTATACTTTGTATTCTTATATTCTGTGTCTTTCAAATACTTATACATTTTCTGACGAGAGTAGTAGTATGGAGAATAATTTTGTTTATTTTCAAATGCTTCTCTCGCAAAAAAAAAAATCAATCTGCGAAACACCAAATTTAATGAGTATGTGCATCAAGCTTCATTTAAATGTGGATTTGAGTCATAGGTAATTGCATTCTGTTTTCAACCCAAATGTCTTCGTATATAATTCCATCTTTGCACTAACCTACTTTGTGGTTGAAACTTTGCTCTTTTTGATTCAATATTGCTTGCAAATTTAAACCGTGATCTGAAACTATTGGATTAAATATTGAAGAAAGTAATTGAAACGTTGTAAGCCCCACAATTTGTTGAATATATTGTTCTGTATGTGCTGCATCAAAATCTAACAAACGGGTGCAATCAAATTAGTTTCTATAAAGCTTATAGAACTTACCAACCATTTCTGACAACAACAAAAAACATGCAAATAACAAATCTACATGTACATCGTAGGTAGACGAAGAAAGGAAAAGAAGAAAGTGAAATAGAAAGAATAGTTGAAAATAAGTGAAAAGAAAAGAAACGAGGGAAATAAAAAACGAATATAGGCCATTAATAAACAAAGAAAGAAAGAAAATAACGGAATGGGGAAAATGTACACAAAATTGCTTTAAACAATCGGGACCATATTAGTCAGTATCGAATCTTATATATCATGTAACTAACAATTTCTTGCATCAAGCTGTAACACGTTTCTTCTGTGTATCCAAGTATGTTTAATGCTTTGATCTATCCTATTTTATTCTCATACACCTTTTATAGTTGAGGGCAATTAGTTTGTACACGCCTGCTTAACATGACTTCTATCCCTTCTATTTAAAAAAGTGAAATGGGAGAAAAACACATTTTTTTAATTACAGGCCCATTTGACATTTTTATTAATTTTGAAGGTTGTTAAATATTAGGACATATGCAACTGACCAAAACGCAATCTGTTTGAGAAATCTGAAAGATTCCGTTAATTGCAATTTTTTGTCTTTGATCATTCATTTCTTCGTGGAGTTATTCCCTTTTGGAACTAAAATGGTAAACTTTAGTGGAGTTAATGCCTTTTGGAACTAAAATCTGTAATTTCATGGCAAAACTCACACAGTAAAGTATAGCAGAAAAAAACGTTATCAAAACAAAAGGTTTTTTTGGGAAAAGGGTTTCATTCCATGAAACTAGAGGGGTAATACTGCTCATTTGTACCAATAATTCAATTTTGACAAAAAGTGGAGCTATTCCCTTTTGGAACTGGACTCTTCAAATGTTAATTCTTGTGATTGTTTGTTTCTCCAATACGCTGATGACAGTGCCCTTATTGTCTCAGACAAAGATCCGCTCAAAATAAAACAAGAGCTGAGCAAAAATCTTGAAAGATGCAACATATGGCTTGTTGATAATAAGCTTTCGCTTCATATTGGCAAAACAGAGCTAATAATGTTTGGAACGAAACGTAAACTAACGTCGTGGCATAATTATACCATTGAATGTGAAGGTTAGATTATTTCTTCCAGTCCATCCAGACAGCATGGGCTGTCTCTCAAAAGCAGAAAACATTTGTAACACAAGTCTATCAGCGCGGCCCCTAAACCACCAAGTCCCTCCCAAGTCAAAACGAAGACAAGAGACAATAAACACCGCACACGGCCTCCACTCAAACAACAAGGTGAGATGGCCTACATGTAAACAAGCAACAACCAAAAATGAAACTCATTAACCCTTTTCTTACCAGGGGTATCTCTTTTACATCCTATCCTTTGCAGTCATTTTGATGAAAAAATTAGGGGGTACCACCTAAGGTGGGGTTAGTGTAGGCCGTCAAAGTTGTGGTGTAGGGGGGGGGTTCAACCCGGCGACATTTTTGACAATTTGAAATCGCCATTTTGAAAAAAATACGCTTGCTATGAGGCTGAAACTTGCAGGGAATGTTAGAATTAACATTTCCCTTCGTTATATGCAAAAAATCCGATGAAATTCCGTTATTTCGACCTTTATGACGTCATAATTACGTAATGCCTTGGCCGATTTTTGTCTTAAAATTTAGGAGGGTTGTAACAACCCGACCCCTTGGTTAGACGTGTTACAAAAAAGGCTTGGTTAGACGAGGGTTAAAGTTAAAAATAAAAATAAATAAAAGGCCAATATTCAGGAGGCTTCAAGATAAAGAGACCATTCTCTAAAGTGCTTTCTAAGTTTACCTTTACAATTTTGTATTCTGAATTTCTTTTGACTTTTACTAAATTTAAGAATGCAATAAAGTTTGGCTTGGTTTGCTGAAATTTACATATGTGTAAATAAAATTTCAAACATAAAAAGAGGAAATTGCTACAAACATCATGTTCAGACAAGCTGGTGACACCAAACATGTTCTCAAAATAGTTAAAATTGAACGACTCCCCAGAAACACTGTTGATTAAACAACAAATGTAATACCAAATAGGTGATTCTTTATCACACTATCACAATATAAATGCTCAAGTGTTTTCGGCTTGTCATTACAAAAATAACAGTAAGGCGAGTCAGCACGACCGATTTTGTTAAGACATTTATTCGTGCAAATTGCCCTGTGAAACAATTTAATTAAAACAAAAGTGTGTTTTAAAATTGGTTTCAAATGTACAATAAAAATAAGCCGTGTGAATATTGTTTCATTCAACCTCATCCAATATGTCTAAAGAATCAACCCATTTATTTTTGTAGAACAGTTCCTTAATATGGAGTAGACATGTTTATAAACAAATTCCAATGCAATTATTGATGGCTTCACAGAATTTGTCAAATCTTTCACGAAATAAAAATCTAGTTTTAGGCGAGTTATCTTACACGTAACTTTGATAATCGTTTGTATCGACATTATCACGCCGCGTTTGGTTTTAATTTGTAATATTATATCCAGTTTAATATCAGGGAAAATGGCAGATATTGACGGAGTAAGGAACTTGAACAGACAACTTTACTGCGTTATGCTAAGACTAACTTCCCTGTTTACATATATCGCCAAAGTGTCTTCATGTATATCTAGAAAAGACAGTTGTAAAATACTAAAGCACTTAAACGTTTTCTTAAAACAACATATACGTAATATAAAAAAATATGTTCAAAAAAGTTAATTTCTTTAACCAAAATTAAAGCAATATTAATTATTCACAAATTATACTTGTAATGGAGGTGAGATACAACTGAAAACAATTCTTTGACTCATTAGATTGTTTATTGAACTTCTTCATATACATATACTATCTATATGATTTATTTTTACGCCTCAAAAATAAATACAATCCGGCGTCATATAAAATTACACACATGTCAAATATTTACAATACAATACGGGTTTTCAAAGCACTCTATCTAACGTTTGTTGAACTCTATAAAATACAGAGCTAGAGGTCGCGGAGCTTCATACGCATTTCGAAGAACGAATTTTAATGTAAAACGGATTTGTTTGAGGCTATAGAGTCTCAACGTTTTATTTTTCTTTTCTAGATACATTTATAAATCTCATGAATTCAAATAGTGACAAATATGATAAATAAACCACACTGACTTTTAAGACAGGAAAAAGAAAAACAATAAAGCAAAATGGAAAAAACAATCAGAAATGTCGCCTGAAGAATGATTATTGTATATCAATCAATTAAAATATAATATTCAAACAATAAATATAAGTATAGTCAATAAAGTAATGTGATACATTGCAAAAAACTAAAACATTACAACACTGTTAAAATTCCTTTATCCATACATTTACTCATTAACATATAACCCTCAATAAATACTTAAATTAAAGTGGGTTCTTGGCAAAGTTCATAATTTCCTCTAATCTACGATAACTATATATTAAAACGGGCTTCAACAAGCGCTTTATTACACAGCTTATCATCAATCCGTGTCTCCTTTACAGATACGATGTACAATATTATTATAAGGTTTATAGTGAAAAGGGTTTAAATGTTCTGTGTACACAGACGGTCAAAAGTGTTTGCGCACGCTTAAATACGGGAAAGAACCTAATTAGCATATCAAATGTCGACGCTTCTTAAAAAAACTCATGTGCCATATGTATTCAATATATAAATAATTCATGTTTTTTATGATATTCGATCTTCCATAACCATAAAAATGGCCGATTTTCTGGACAATTATACACAAAAACACCGCACGCACTTTTTGATATGTACTTATGTAGTTTATTATTCAATGCTCGTGATCACCGTGTAACCGTAAAGGACATGTCCAGGTTAAACGTTTTCCAACAAATGTGCAGTTATTTATTTAATGTCCGTTTTTGAATGTGCAGAAGAAAGTATACAGCACGCCATATTTTCAAATACCGTAAATGTAATTCCTATTGAGTTCTATAAGTAAAATAAAAAACCCGAAAAAAGGACGCAATTGATGAACGGTTCTCGAGATATGGCTGGTTAAAGGCTTAGTGCAAACACTAAAGCGATCTACACAGAGTGCTGATCCAGATGCAAACGCATCTAGGAGATGCGCATCTCCGTAGACCGCTTTCACGTACGCGTGCACTGAGTGCTGTGCAGCAGATCCGGATCTGACGCCCATGTAGCCACAGTCTTCTGCAAAACGGTTTACGGAGATGCGTTTTCATCTGGATTTGCACTCCCGTGTAGATTGACCCACTTTTGACCGCAAGTATAGTTCACTTAACTTTATGATTTGTAAATTATGTACATGCGAAAATGACCTCTTAATCCAGTTGTTGTTTATTTTGACACTAGACATGCTGCTATCCTACTGTTAAGAAGACGGACAATAATCATTTGTATAACCTATTCAAATGAATAATATTATTATATTACTATTAAGATTAACGAGAATGTATATGATGGAATATTAATGATGGTATCAAAGTTCACTTAATGGATTATTTTGATGTCATTTTTATATTCCATAATTTGTATCTTATTTTTGTCTTCCCTTGAAGCCTTTCCGTACATGAGACACGAGTTTTCTTAAGTGATTTTCCTTAACCGTGCAGGTGTAAAGGTTTAAAAGATTTACAATGCTTAAGGGGAAGTAAGACTTGTTGCTCGTCTTCTTATAGTCTTGACATGTAACTTATGAATGATAGATAATAATCTGACATGGTTTTTCTCAATTTATATTGCTAAAATGTTAACCAAATTTGTTCATCGGAATAAATGCACTATCAAAAACATAAAAAAATTACGCACATAATATTTGGCATACTCGTTTGTTTGTTTGATATTCTTTCTTGCTTTTATTCAATATTTACAATATATTCTATATACAATAAAATTTTTCTCGAAAATTTTGTTTTCAACATAACTGTGCTTTTTTAAAACAAAAACATTCCCTTTAAGCGACAACAATCTGACACATTTATTATTCAAATATGACAGTTATGGAAATTCGCCGAAAATGAAAATATATAATATCACATTTACAGAAAAGCAAACCACAGACGATCGATTCAATATTTCGATTTGTATCAACAAACACCGTCGCGTTGTTTTATTTGCGGATGCATGGGTTAACTTTAACCAAATATATATGTTTTTATGAATATCGCATGATGCTTTATCATTTGACCTTAATTTATTTTGATATGAATTTCTAAAATCCAAGAATGCTTATAGCATAGAATTTGCTAAGTGTAATCAAGCAAATGATTTGTACAATCATATACTAGATTCTTCACACCAGGTCTTCGTATTTCTCGAACGTTCTCTTTTGGTGTCCTGTTTTGCAAATAATAATATGGCACTATCACATAGTCTGTGATTTAAACAAAAAGAGCATCTAGGTATAGATTTGTTAAATCCTTTTTTAACACTTTGTCATGTAATTGAACTCCGCAGAGAGGATTTGATGCTCAGGTAACGATAATCTACGGGATTTCCTTCGAGTCATCTCTCAAGTATATTTTTAATCTTGCCCTGTCCTACTTCCTGGTGTCGTATTGTTTTATATTTAATCCATTCCAGTAAATATAACCCCATGGACTTTAAATGAATTATGGTACGGTGTTTATGTCACGTTCTAATTTAAATCATAAATTTCGTGGGTGATTTAGGGGGGAATTTAAAATTTGAATATCTTCTTATTACTTACTCCTATATCAAAGCAGCTTCAAAAGAGCCGTTAACTTGTTTTTATGATTGATCCTTTAATAATGTTCCTCACTTCGATGACATTCACATTACGACGCGTCTGTTTAACCCTCGTCTTCCTAATGCTAAAGCCATATTATATATAGAAAGAGTGGCCGGTATATCTTTCGGCACAACACAGCAAACAAAACTGCACGACAGATAAGCGTTTTTACAAGGGTGTATCAAAAAGTTTTAAAGATCACCAAGAAGGAAAAGAACTGTCTTGATGAACTTTTGTTAGGATGGTCACTCGTCTTTGTGTACATTATCATGATTATGGTGCAAAAATAAATTAAATGGCATTTATACTTTCCATAAAGGTGTCGATAGGTGTCAACAACCTGCCTCCGCTAACCATGTAAACTGCATGGAGAAATTAAAGATATGTGGCAAGATTAAATCCCTGCATTTGAAAGCGTTATAGCCCAGTACTTCTATGAAGACACATCCAAAGTTAAGATATTTGATACCATTGTATAGGGTATGGTCTCTTCTTTCCACTGATACCAAATTTGTGGAAATGGGTCAAAATATAACATCAAAATGACGTAATAAAGCATGTCTGACCTGAAAATGTTGATTTTAGCGAAATACATTGTGGAGGACCTCTACCACGTGTATTATAAAAAAAGCGTGTACGGATTAAAACTGATTTTGACCTTGATAATAGCACCAAATCATAATTTTCTTGTTATTGTAGTAAAGCAGATTAAATAAGCTTTCAAATGCAGAAACAATTATAGAAAACGGATGAAAAATAAAAAAACCAATTTTGTGAGTATTTTTAGCTTTTATCATAATGCCATAACCCGTAATTGTGATATGTAATATCTTGCTTAACTGTGTAAATCCCATTGGAATAGAAGAAAAAGAGACGTACTAACAAAATTGGTCATATCCTTTTTATTTTTCATCCGATTTCCATCATTTTTTTCTGTATTTGAAAGCATATTAAATTTGCTTTACTACAATAACAAGAAATTTACGATTTGGTGCTTTTATCAAGGTCAAAATCAGTTTTAATCCGTGCACAATTTTTTTTGATACACGTGGTACAAAGTCGGTCTGTGGGCAGTCAGCCATAAGTGGAAGAAATGTGATACTTTGCACAATGGCTATGTAAAGAGGACGTAAGGGTGGTATAATAATAAAATTATGTTTCTGGTCGTATTTCTTCTTGGTGATCTTTAAAACTTTATGATACCCCCTCAAATACACACCATAAATGACACCAGGAAGACAACGAACCCTTTTTCTGCGACATCCAGAACCTTGTGAATGTTACATATACAGAGTGCATACCGAGCCAAAAAACATTAACTGAAATGGCTCAGGACCGTTGTAGTTGGATACAACTTGTAGTCGTCTGCTCCGCAGTTGACAGATAATGATGATGACTTGTCAGGAGGTAGAGTACATGGTCCATTACGCCTTGCAGAGGATAGTCTTTTGTCAAGACCATGATTTGATATTTTTATTTAGATCGTTATACCGCCCTCCATTTGTCTTTGGATCGTATTAGTAATCATGTCTACAACACCAGGGATTATGCATATTCCCCATCTCACTGATGTCAAGTTCACATATCAAGTTTATCTAGAAACCCATGCTTCAGCCTATTTATCATCAAGGCTTAAAGGTGATCCTAACGTAAATACTGCTCTAGACTCCAAATGGTTCAAAACATTTTATGTTACACATTATGCTGAAAGTAAGCTTTAGCTGTGTAACCTGGGTGCTGAAAAATCTTTCAAAATGAAAAATATATTGTCTCTTTTATGATACCTGGCTGAACAAACTTAAAGATCATGGAATTTATGATCAATTCTTTTCTTGACACTCTTCCAACCAAATCCAATTTTAGCCGCTGGGGCAAACGTATGACCACATCTTGTAATTTCTGTACCAATAAAGAAACTTTGAATCTTTGAATCATATTCTCAACAATCGAACAGGCCCGTCATACTTGGCGTCAAAATACAGTTCTTCGCTTCATCCTCCGGTCTGAAATAAAATCTGCTATCCATCCAGGACCATCTATTGTGATCTTACTGGTGCTACCAAAGTGGGTGGGACTGAAATTTTGAATACCCAACAAAGACCTGAAATGGGGACTCAAAAACAATTGTCATCATTGAGTTTACGATCCCATTCGAGCAGAATATCCGCAAAGCACATGACCGTAAGATAGATGGTCCAGTCTGATCCTACATCTTGAGGAATTGAATTATGATGCCAAATTGTTTTGAATTGAAATTGGCAGAAGGGGCTTAATAGCTGATAAAAACAAGTGCAATATTGAATCAATTGTCAAATTAATTTCAGGACACAAACCTCAAAAACATGCGCAAAAAAAAATGTTGAAAGTGCTCAGCAAACGTGTAATTCTTGGCTTTTATACCATCTTTTATTCAAAGTATGACCATGACTGGTCGATTTCTTAATATATTTTCATAAATTGTGTATATTTTTATTGGCTTTTATTATATTTTTATATTTATCTGTTAGTGTTTTCATTTGTATATCATGAATACTCCTGTGGAGATATGGTGACTTGATTGATATTTTAACTTTCATTCTCCATATAGTCTAGATTTGTATGTTACCTTTGTATGCATATTCTTATTTCTAAGTGTTTGTTGTTAACTGTGAATAAAGAATGAAATGAATAAATAATAATCTCTTGTCGGGCCGGGTAGTAATTAGAGAATGACAACGTTCTCATTTTTTATTGGTGACATCTGCAGTTTTCTCTTTTGAGATTTGTAAAATAAGTCAGTCCAAAATTCTTACAAGTTAACAATCTGAATAATGTAAGTAATTAAAGAGAAATTGCCACCTCTATTTCGTGAATTGGTTTTGCTCAGAGAGTGGTTTCGGACCGTTTTCCGAATCAACATTATTAAGTCATTTAGCAGTATATATTTCATAAACTGTTACCATTATGTTTGTAGATAGACACATATTCAGTCTACAATGTTTACAGGAGCTGGGTTGCTACATCAGTGTTATTGCAAGGCCTTTATTAGTATTACTTATTGTTCTTAGACAGACAGTTTATTGCATGTTTATAAAGGAAATAACATATAATAGTATGTGACCGATCTAGAGTTATACTTTGGGAACATTTCTGATACTTGCTTTAACTTGAGAAATTGAAAATGTGTACTCCGTTATTTTGAAACTATTACAAATGAAATTCAAAACTAGCAAAAAATCATTATTATCTTCAATTATTTCATAAAACCAAAACCAATACAAAATAACATCTTCTTATAACTCTTATGATATGTTTTAAATCTTGGAATACGGGATGCATAATGATGGTTTGTACTTATTTTGGTTGCACTTGTGTGATTTTACGAAGAAAGAGACGTAAATTTGGGTAAATACCCTGTTCAATCACATGATTTACGAGGAATTGTCTGTTTTTACGGCTTTTTGTCAAACTGTTTGCTATTTTACGGCTTTCTATAAAAATCACTGGACAATGTGCTGCAGGGATTTGTTAGCGTAAATACCCTGTACAATAAAATAATTCACGAAAAATTGTCCGTTACTTTATGGATTTCTGTAAAATTGTCCGTTATTTTATGGCGTTTTGGTAAACCTCCCTGGAAAAGGTGCTGCCGGAAAAGTGAATGAAATGTAGTTTTGGCATTGAATGGGAACATTTTGTAAAAAGTGACACAATCCTGCAGTCCCTCACTTTTGGAATCAAAGTGACGTCTATTAACGGAATAAAGCGTGAAACTCTAATGTTGCGTGAGAGTTGTTAGCTTATGCTTTACTATCTTTACTTTCCTTAATTATACGCACCGGACAGGAAGATCAGGGAATTGTGATTCCTGTTACACCGGCACTGGTCATAACCCTAACTTTCTTACTACCTGTAACTGGTAACTGCCCCATAGGCATTCCATCATCTTTCACGAACGTCTTGCTCGATTTCTTTTTTTTGCTCAATTATTTCTAGTTTTATTTTTGATCAATTAAACGTTTTCAAACATTTAACTCAAGTAAATGATATTTTGATGGATAATTAATGACATCTCACCTACAATTGTGTGATAATTTGATTTTAATATGAGACATTGCATTAATCTAGTTATGAAAACAACTTACAGAATTTGATTGAGTAGACAACGGGAATAGACCACATTTTTCCGTTGTTGTAGTAAGCACGTACCTAACCAATACTTGACTGTTGTATCAATACTCATCGCTCAAGTTACTGGAAAAGACAGTTGTGTTTTTTAAATTAAATTTTATTGTATCGCGATTAGAAGTCTGACAGAACTCTACACAATTTTTAAAGAGAATTATGTAAGAAATATCAAACAGATTATCAACAGGTATATAGGGGCAATGCGGTGAAATACTGAAAAATACTGTACAAAAGTAATAACATTTATATGGTTCTTTATCTAATTTCTTTTTGCAGAGTTTTATGTATATCTTTAGTAAAAAATAAACCGAAAAGTTGTTTGACAACCAGTTGTTTCTTGGTTATAGGATATTTTTGTGAGGATAGAATAACCAAACCTTGAGGTAGTCAATCCAAAACAGAACTCTAAACATCGTATAAAAACACAATTTTTTAATCATGTTTTAGCCTAAAACTTGCATAATTTCTTGATACAAAGTACTATACAAAATTCACGCTGATAGAATATAGAATAATAGAAAAACTCCTTTGTAGTGCTTGAATTCAGGCATAAATATACATTACGAATCATTGTAACGAAACTAGTTTTTGTTTATGTTGTCACAATTGAAAACATCCAATATGCATCATATTTCTAGCATAGAATA
>JXSR01S014758.1:91679-102415 GCA_000969725.1 Ophiothrix spiculata | reverse complement strand
ACGGTATTGATTATTAATTATTAATACAGAAAGTAAGAATCAGAATTAATCATTTATTTATCATCTGTATTCGTTAACAATATAAATATTTGGGGGGGGGTATAATTCAAGTAGGTAATTACAAAGAAAAATATATTAAACAAAATTAAAATATGACAATGTGTATTATATTTCACTACCGGAATGGCTTAGTGGAAGCCATGGTGGAAGTTTTTGTCCTTCGTAATTCATGACTATACCTCCACCACAAGCCATGGTTCGAATTCCCACAAATGGAAATCTTTGTGTTTTAATGAGCAAAGAAGTAATTCTGAGGCGCATTTTTTCTGTACAGTCGATATCATGTAGCCTTTGTAGCACATTAAACTGGTGCTTCAAATTGTGTGACAAATTTGATTCTGATATGAAGCAATTCATTTAACCTAGTTTTTCTGTAAAACAACTGACAGAATTTGATTGAGTAGAAAACTGGAACAGACTGTTGTACAAACATTCATTACTAAAATTAGTGGAAAGACAAGTGTATTTTCATGTTGAATTTAAATTGCATCACAGCTAGGAATCGGGCAAACCGATACACATCTTAAATCCTGTGTATAGCGTGTTTAACAAAATTATAAAAGGACATATATATGTATGGAATATTAAAACGAATATCCAGGGATATAGGTGTAATACAGAGAGATATACAATCTTTAAATCTATATGGTTGTTCATTTAATTTCTTTATACGAAATTTTATATACCTATTTATTATTAACCCAAGAACAATTTCTAAATGTTAACAATATAATATTACAAACTACATGATAAAATTTCGTCAGTAAGGGTATTATAGGCTCTCAAGTTTCTAACTTTCTAGAAATAGCTGTAAATTCGTAGATTTCTCAAACTAAAAACACTAATAAATGTTATATTTTTGAGAACAAAAAGAAAAAAAGATATGAAAGATCAGCTGTAGATTTGCTGTGTTAAAAAATGAAAAATAAAATGCATAAGGAAACGCCCTAACTTAGTGTATTGCAGAATTAACATACACTTTAGAATCCTGTGTTCAACACAATTTAAATGAGAATATATAAAAAAGTATGAAAGAGAATGTGTATAACTATAACATGGATATAGGTGCAATGCGATAAAATAAATACAGGGAAAAAAATCCTTGTATTCACGTAAAAAATAATGTAAAATGGTTGTTAATTTAACTTCTTTATAAGAAAATTTATATAACGAATTTACTGTAAACCGAAGAATACTGTAATTATTAAATTTTAACAAATATCACGAAACATTTCATTGACTTCTTTTTGATGTGTATAAATTTGTGAAAATTGAAAATTGTCAAGTCATAGGTATATTTTGAAGAATGAATTTAGATATAACTTTGCTTTGTTTTCTTTTTAGATAAGAAGTGCGTTTGTCGATGTCTTGCTATTGAAAACAAAACCGTTTTTAACACGTAAAACAAATTTAAGTATAAGTGATCACCTGAGGAACATTATTCTTATCCCGGTGGGATTTGTTTTCATATACAAAACATACTAAACTGGTTTGTTGAAAATATACACTTTCTAGGAACACACATTTTACTAGAACCTTTTCAGTCATTTATGTTCCAACCTTTTCCTCATCTTCTTTGTGGTTGAAATCTAACCCTTTTTGATTCACTGTTGATTGAAATTTAAAATTGGATTATAAATTGAAGAAAGTATTACAAACTTGTGTTAAATATTGTGTTCTGCAGGTGCTATTAAGAAAATAGGACAGATCTAAGATGAACTTTACATAAAAACAACGAACATTATTCAGGTCTTTACCCTCGGGGTGGGGGTTGTTGCAACCTCCCCCCCCCCCCCCCTAAGGTTTTTCCCCGGTGCATAAAAACTCAAAAGCAACCGACCCCAGGCATTTGGGTAATCTCTTTTACATCCTTTGCGGTCATTTTGATGAAAAAATTAGGGAGTACCACTTAAGGTGGGGTTAGGGTAGGCCGTCAAAGTTGGGGTGTAGGGGGGGGGTGGTGAAACCCCGGAAAATTTCGAGTCGCCATTTTGAAAAATATATGCATGCTATGTAGCTGAAACTTGCAGAGCATGTTAGAATTATCATTTCCCTTGTTTATTAGCAAAAAATCCGATGAAAATAGGTCATTTAGAACTTTTATAACAACATTTTGATTTTGGTGGCCAATTTTGCCAAAATCCCGATTTTCCAATCGGAACGAGCTTTATGACGTCATAATTACGTAACGCCTTGGCCGATTTTTGTGATCTTGGTATGATTGGATAGGGGAGGACCATACCTATCTATTGACACCCCCCCTTGGGTAGATGTGTTACAAAAAATAGCCTGGGTAGACGTGGGTTCATAAAGAAATATATATCTAGCATAAAAGATGATATTAAAAATGTCAAGTGTTTATGAGAGAAATGATATATAAAACATTGATTGCCAGTTGCTAGACACAACCATTGTGTTTAGTTTATAAAGAAACAGTTTCTTGTAGTTCATTTCTCCAAGATTGGCATTAGAATTGTTTGTCGTCTTCACCTTCTTTTTTTAATTCTCTTTTTTCACGGTTCTCTTCTAACCCTTCTTTTTTCTTCACTACTCTTCTTATATCTTAACTTCCTTTTACCTTCCATCTATTTTGATTCTATTCTCTTGTATTCTATTCTTTTGTATTCTATTCTATCCTACCATATCCTACCCTATTGTATTGTATTGTATTGTATTGTATTGCATTGTATTCTATTGTATTTTGTTCTATTCTATTCTATTCTACATGTATATTTGTATTCTTATATTCTGTGTCTTTCAATTAATTATACATTTTCTGACGAGAGTAGTAGTATGGAGAATAATTTTGTTTATTTTCAAATGCCTCTCTCGCAAAGAAAAAAATATCTTCGAAACACCAAATTTAATGAGTACGTGCATCAAGCTTCATTTTAATGTGGATTTGAGTCATAGGTGACTGTACTCTGTTTTCAACCCAAATGTCTTCGTATACCATTCCATCTTTGCACTAACCTACTTTGTGGTTGAAACCTTGCTCTTTTTGATTCAATATTGCTTGCAAGTTTAAACCGTGATCTGAAACTATTGGATTAAATATTGAAGAAAGTAATTTAAACGTTCTAAGCCCCAAAATCTGTTGAATATATTGTTCTGTATGTGTTGCATCAAAATCTAACGAACGGGTGTAATCAGATTAGTTTCTATAAAGCTTATGGAACTTACCAACCATCTCTGACAACAACAAAAAACATACCCATAATAAATCTACAACGTAGGTAGATGAAGAAAGGAAAAGAAGAAAAGGAAATGGAAAGACTAGTGGAAAATAAGTGAAAAGAAAAGAAACGAGGGAAATAAAAAAGGAATATAGGCCAATAAATAAAGAAAGAAAGACAGAAAATAACGGAATGGGGAAAATGAACACAAAATTGCTTTAAACAATTAGGACTATAATCAGTGTCGAATCTTATATATCGTGTAACTAACAATTTCTTGCATCAAGATGTAACACGTTTCTTTTGTATTTCCCAGTATGTGTTAGCTGTGATCTGTGCTATTTTATTCTCATACACCTTTTATAGTTGAGGGCAATAAATTTACACGCCTGCTAAACATGACTTAATCCCGCAATTTTTTTGAAACAAAAAATTCGGCTCGGACAATTTAGTACCTAAAAATAGTGCACATTTTGTCAGCAAAAATTGTATTTCGTATGAATTTTATTCAAAATTGTTAATGTTTGGCTCAAATTGGCTCTCTATATTTCATGAATTTATTACAAGCGGTGGGTAGTTGGTGTATCGTGGTTTTTGTTGTCAGCAAATTTGTAACTTGTCTTTTTGTAGCCCTCATTGATCAAAAATACTGGCTACGCCAATACCAGCATATATCATGTTATTGTAAATTATTTATGTAAGTATTTTCTCGTGTGTATTATATATTTCCATTGAGGTGATTGGATGTATAATTGGGAAAAAGGTTATAAGCAAATTATGTTCTTCAACTTAGAATAAGACGGTTTGGCAGCTCAACTGGTCACTGAATCAGAAATTCAAAAATATAATTGTTTTAATTGACATTTATATTATGCAAATATATTGGAATAATCATTGAATCATCTATATCCATTATATTTTGTTCATTTGTCAATTAATAAAAGTGCAGTTTTCATTTTTTAAGTTTATGTGTTGCCAGATGAATATTTCAAGAACAAAAATATTCAAGCTTAACGGTCATTAAATATATGCTAGATTAAATGAAATATAATCTAAATTTAATGATCGACAATACTTTTTACTTTTCTTGATAACTAAGCAAAGACACATTTTAAAACAAAACAAAACTCATTTTTACATATACGACAAGAAGAAGGGAAAAGGTAAACAAACAAATAAATAAACAAAACGAATGATGTAAAAATCATCAGTAGATTTATCAAAGACTAAGGATAAAACAATACAAATTTATTTTTACAGAAACATTTTTGAACGCACAAATTTGATGTTGAAAAGAATGGCAGTGAATTTTCGAAAGAAATGGAGGACTTGAAATTGGTATTCAGTATGAACCATTGTTATTTTTCTTGATATTTAAGTGTACTTTCAGCTTTGCTCAGTCCTACTTTCTTCGTCATCGCATTTGTAGTTAAATTCCATTTGTTTATATATATTATGCGCCTGCTAAACATGACCTATAAATATGAAATGCAGTAATCCGTCCCATTTAACACCGTTTCAAATGCTTTATCTTTTCTTTTAGGAAATAAGAAATGAATTATTGATTGTCAAAATCCCAGACACTACTTCCCTTAGTTAATCTATTCTTGCAATGAATGAAGATATATTTTCGATTCTTCAATTTCATATTCTATTCACTCAATATTTTGCCTGATTTAAATTGTCTTCTGTTCTCCTCTATTCTTGTCTTCTCGTCTCTTGTCTTATCTTGTCGTCCCTTGTTTTCTATTTATTTTCTTCTCCTTTTCTTTTATATTCTTTTGTCTTCTCTTCTCTTGTCTTGTCTTCTCTTCTCTTCTTTTTCCTTCCCTTACTTAATCTTATATGTTCTTCTCTTGTCTTCTCATCTTTTGTCGTCACTTGTTTTGTCTTCTCTTCTCTTGTTTTCTCTTGCCTTCTCTTGTCTTGTCTTCTCTTCTTGTTTCCTCCCTTACTTTATCTTGTCTGTTCTTCTGTTTTCGTCTCTTCTCTTCCCTTCCCTTCCCTTCCCTTCCCTTCCCTTCTCTTGTCTTGTCTTCTCTGCTCTTCTCTTCTCTTCCCCTTCCCTTCCCTTCCCTTCCGTTTCCTACCCTTCACTTCCCTTCCCTTCTCTTCTCTTTCCTTCTCTTCTCTTCTCTTCTCTTCTCTTCTCTTCTTTTCTCCTCTCTTTTCTTCTCTTCAGTTCTCTTCTCTTCTCTTCTCTTCTCTTCTCTTCTCTTCTCTTCTCTTCTCTTCTCTTCTCTTCTCTTCTCTTCTCTTCTCTTCTCTTCTCTTCTCTTCTCTTCTCTTCTCTTCCCTTCCCTTCCCTTCCCTTCACTTGTGTTTTCTTCCCTTCACTTGTGTTTTCTTCTCTTCTCTTCTCTTCTCTTCCCTTCTCTTCCATTCTCTTCACTTCTAAGCTGTTCTTGGCAAAATGTTATCTATGTTGCTGAAAAATAACAAACTAAAAGTGCGTGAGAGATATAATATGAATTTTCACTCAATCTTCTAAATCTGTCCTCAAGGAGTACCTTTACTTAACCGTGTTTCTCCTTTAGGTAGCTCATCTGACTTTTGATTAAAGGTGTCGTACAAAGCAAAGAATAATTTTCTCAGAGTACATAATATTGTTTTAAGATTTTATATTTGGTGGTTCAGTTCGCTTTACTTCTTAAAATTGTTAATCTTTATTGTTAATTATTTTTAAGCACACAAAATAATTGGCATTTAAATAATAAATACCAATCTCCGACAATACCTTGACATTTTTTTGAGCCGAGCGATTAAGATGACGACGAGCAGTGTATCTCAGGGTTGGCACAATGGTTTATTTTTAGGAGGGTCAAGTAAATTATGAAACTCAAAGAGTACATCTATTTTGTTGAAATACCTTTTAAAAGGGCAGAGACAGCCATGATTATTGTAATTGTGTGTGATAAATTAAGTCATTTCCAAATGACATACTTGTAAACTAAATATATGCATTTTCCTCCTTTCATTCCTTTTCTTTTTCTCTTCTCTCTTTTCCTTCATTTGTTTTCTTCCTTGGTATTGTTTCCTCTTCTTTCCTTTTTTTTTTCTTATATCCATTACGATACTTGCCAGGTCAAAAACCCGTTTTCTGTATTCATATCAAAAACCTATTTTTATAGACGGCAGTAGATAAAATCAAAAGTTGTGTGTGCATCTTTGGGTGCCTTGTCCTTCTGTAATTTGTTCCATGGCCTGCTTTTTGCCAAAATATGACGTTCGCTGTGGGCTTTTAACGATTGATACATAAAATGATAGAAACATATTTCACTCTGTGTTTTGGAAAAATGAGTTTTGAATCTTAAAATCACTTGCTTCCATTGTTTAATCTAGGAAAAATAACAATTAAAATGCAACTGAATTCAATAAGCTAAACATAACATTACTCAGATATTTGCCTACGTAACACGACAGACATTATCAGTTTCATTTATGCAAATAGTCAAATATTCTACCATTTAAAATTAATTTATGCTCTTTATCTATGAAACAATTGTCATCTGGCGATACAAAGTGCTTATAAGTGACTGTTATGTCATATGGATCTGAATTTTCCTACTTACTTAATGATAACTACCATTCTAATGAGAATATTCCGTCATTAATTCTGGTCATCATGGAAGTAGAGAGGCTAATCTGTCTAATGCTAAAATGTCCACTTAAACCATCGACCATGATTGATAAACAATAATCATTTTTAAGATCGGTTTAATGCATTCTGTTACCTTAAATAGAACCATGAAGAGATAGGAGCTATCTTTCTTCCTTAACATAACAAACCTTAATGTGTCAGAAATGGGTTATCACTCAATCATCTTAATCTTTCCTCCTGAAATATGTTTTGTTAGCCAAGCTTCTTATCGGCGAAAAACCCATTCACATCTGTCTTTTTTCATAAAAGGGTAGGATATTTTAACTTTTAACAATTTGTTTCAGTAACCAAACCGTTGCGTAACAGGTGATACGTGTCTGAGGGGACAAGTTGATTTTTGTCCCGATGGCGGTTATTCCAGCCCGGTGAAGATCTAATCGCTCGGAACGCTGGAGCTTCATGTCTTGGGGTTCGACAGGGGCTTCTTTAATCCATGGTAGCAGTGGCGGTGGAAGGTTAAAATTTTAGAAGGTGGTGGCTATTTTGTAATCATTTTTTTAGCATGGCAAGAAAAGTATCGCGCAAAAAAATATGTCAAATCTGCGTAAAACTTGACAAAATTTGATTGACATAAATTATTATCTTAAAAATAAAGCAAAGCGTGCAAATTTGTTTTGTTTGTTCACATTAAAATTTTCAAAAACAAAGAGAAATTCAATATCATTTACCTTTCTTTCTTTCTTCTTTATTTGTTTTGAAGGGGACCGTCCCCCCAAATGAAATTCAGGAGGGGACATGTCCCCCCCCCCCGCTTCCATTGCATATGCCTGGTAAGGGTAGAGGAGGCAACATAATGTGTGCTAGAGAGTTTTCCAGTATTTAATTGCATAATACTGTAACAAAAAAAACCAGTCCGTTGACGCATAGTCTTTATTACCCTTTTCTCCTTCCCTTACCCTTTTTCCTTTTCCCTTTTCCCGGTGAGTGGCGCTACCTAGCCCGGTGAGGGCGGTCACGGGGGCCGCCCCCGCTTGTTACGCTACTGTAACCAACCTGAAAATGAGCAAAGAAAACAGTGCTGATGGTACACTCTTAAAATTATCTTAATCTTGTTGAGTAAAAACTTACTCAAAGGTCACAGCTCATTTTGTTGAGTAAAATCTTACTCAACGTTGGATAAACTTTACTCAACGTTGGGTGAACTTTGCTCAACGTTGAGTAAGATGTGCTCAACATTGAGTAATATTGACTTAACCGAGTAAGATTTTACTCAATGTTGAGTAAGATTTTACTCAATGTTGAGTAAGATTTTACTCAGCAATGAGCTGTGACCTTTTTACTCAACAAAGAGTAAAATAATTTTTAGAGTGTAGAAAATTATCATGTTAAGATTGTTTGAGTGTACGGTTGTCAATATCGGGCCTTAGTTCCTCCTCAATAGGTTACTTTCAAATGTATTTCAAATCTGTGTTATGTAAGGTTAAACCTTGTCAAACCATTTGCTCATTACTGTACATATAACATTCAAATCATCTGTCTCGTAGGTTTTTCTTTTCCGCTGCATATAAAAGCAACATATTTGCATCTTAAATAGAAATGCATTTTGATTCATCGTTCCATCTACTGTTAGTTTGTATTTTAGCGAGACTATATATTCTTTGAGTTGATGAGTTCACGTAGATTCAACTATTGTATACATCATGCCTAAACACCAGAAGCCAAACATAGAAACCCGGTTGTTTGTTATGGCCAATGTATATAACAACCAGCTTTGTTTGAATTTACATGTGTCAGAGCGGTGTTTCTGTAACCTGACAAGGTGTTCTGACTACCTATTCTGACCACTTGTTTTGACCGCCTTTGAATTGCGTCAGCCTATAATACGTATGATTTTCTCCAATGTGTTGGAAGCAATCGAGATATTTGAGCAGCTGGTTACATCAGAACCATACACAATAGATTGAGATTTCAGCATTAAGACACCTAATAAAATTAAAGCTTTTATTTACTAATTTACCCTTTAGGATTAAACTTATTGGTTTCAATAATATGTATACAAGTAAGTAAAAATCTGTTTTTGTGTTTATAATTTTGAAAACCGTTTTATTAATTTCTGAAGACAACAAATAAATAGCAATTATTATTGGTTTTTATTATAAGCAAATCGTGACCCGCAGGCCAATTGCATGCATATTAATAATTATGCTAATGTTACAAAGCAACAAAAGTTTACATGTCAACTTCACCAGCAATGTTATATAGAAATATTTTACGCCAAACTATACGCCGGTGTTTATATTTTTAATTCATCGTTGTACAGCCTTGTTAGTCAGGGCCCTCGATGTCAAAGTCATATGCTAGATAACAATTCTCCTTTATTTTGCACAGGTATTCGGATAAGGAACTAACTGCTATTTGTCTCGTCGAATTCCTTACAAAACTCGGGGAGCTGATCCGGGCAGCGATGATGCGTAAGTGGGCTGATCAAGGTTCAAGGCCCCTATAGGTTGCCGCAGAACCTGAAATGATGCTTGGTGTGGAATGGTAAATATGAAACAGTCATTCTAATGTGATATTCAGTAAACAAAAGGTTTACTTCATTACTGACGCATCTAAAGTTAAGCTTTTTCGAAGATGTACTTTTAGAGGTGGACAGTTTAAAGTATGAAAATGCAATAAAGCGTTAAAACATTTAAAGTTGGTACTACATAAGGTCACTAATTTTCAATCAAAATGTGGAGGAGTGTAAAAATACTGTGAGTTTTTGCTTACATTGAAAATCTATTATCATTCTCATACTGCAAATGGCAGAGTATACGTAACACGTGTTCAAAACCTGTTACACTTTTTAAGCACCATGAAAATATGTATGGCACTCCCAGTTGTTCAAAAGATGATATTTTGAATGCACACGTACAAAATTCAATACTGAAGTTTGATACGTCCAAATTCAATGTAAGGTGTTATTAAGTGTAACAAATGTGAAATGTTTATCATACTACACATTTTTAATAAACCATATGAGAAATGTTGAATTTTCTGAAAATTTAAAATAGTAGCTTTAAACAGCATGCAGTGCGAATGTATCGTGTCTGCATGGTGTTCGGCAAAATGTACAGTGCATTAATATTCGTATTAGCGTTAAACGTACGTGATTTTATTGATATCGGATGATTTGGACCCTTTTGACTAAAAGTAGTTACCATATATAACCATTTTAACAACTGTTATTGTCATTTTAATACGTTTCTGTGCAGTCAAGGCTAATATGCATAATTTTAGGGCTTTACTCTTAATGTCATAACTTGTGATTATGTGTAATGTGATAAAGCCTTAGCGAGAACATGAAATACCTCTGTCACGATATTCACGAAGTTGGGGTGGGTGAATTTCAACATTTTCTGTATTTGTCATTGCATTTACTGAGAATTCTGGTGTGAAAGATAATCAAGATCGGGCAATATTGATCAATTGTTAATATGGTTAGACTTTTGCAAGTCAAATATATTAAAGGTTTAAAAAACATCATTGTTTTTATAATTTTAATAACAGTGGAATCTGGACTATTCATTTTAACCTTTCCTCATTTCTTTTACCTTTAGGGGAAAGGATATTCAAGGGAATACGTAGATGGCTGACCTAAAGCTTGCTGTGATCTGGAGGTTACCCCCTCCCCATGAGAAGATTTCATAAAAATGTAATAATTATATTGATATGTTCTAATTTTAATTGGATAGCATTTTAATGACAATATCATAATCTTTGGGGCAGTTAGATTAAGTTTTTATTTTCCTTTTTAATATTAAAACGGTAACTTTTTTCAAACGTTTAACTCTGTGAAGGTTTCAAAAATGTAACTGCTTTAGTTCAAAGATATAACCATGCTCTATATTTTAATT
>JXSR01S014758.1:53765-66026 GCA_000969725.1 Ophiothrix spiculata | reverse complement strand
AAAAAAACATAATTAGAATAAATGTATTTTTAGAAGTCTCTTAAAAGCATTAATTGATGGTGCAAATCTGATGCTACTTGGCAGTTTATTGCACTCATCAGGAGCGGTGATACTGAATTTGTTGTAAATTCTCTTGAGATAAGGAATTGAAACATATCATTGATGTGCCATTATTAAAATTCTTGGAACTTACGTATTTATTGAGCGTATGTGTTTAATTTCATGTAGCCTAAATAGTACTGATTTTTTTTTTTCAAAGCACACACAAATGGGACGTCTTTATAAATGTATTCCCTCGAAGAGTACTCTAAACTGCAAAACACGATTGAAACATATCATTGATGTGCCACAATTAAAATTCTTGGAACTTGCGTATTAATTGAGCGTATGTGTGTAATTTCATGTAGCCTAAATACTCCTGAAAAATGTGATGGCAAGATTTGCAAATGATATCAATTTTTATTTTATCGGACATCAGAAAGTTACATATCTTTCAACGCTTTCTTCTTACATAACCACAGGTAATATGAAATATGAGTTAAAAAAGTCCGAACAGTTTATTTTGAGTTTAACTGACCATTCAAGATGGCAATTGGTACTTGTTGTGCTCATCATACAAAATGGCGTTAAAGGGTCTGATTTTGTACCTCAGGAGGCGTTTACTTTTTTTAGAAAAGGGGTAGTTTTCAGCATAAATTACGCCATTTAGGGTTCTAAATTCATGCTACCTCTGCCAACAAGGGTCACATAGCACAACCGTTTTTATACCCATGTAGATGCAAGCTAAATGCAAAAAACTAGATTACTGTTCTCGGTGTAGATAGCTCCCTTATTAAGTTAACATATGCTACCTTCACCTTTCAGGTATGTATCGCAACTCTAAGCAGGATATGTTTACATGGTTTACACCCCATCGCCAACATATGACTAACCTTAGATGAATTAAATTCATTTCATGAAGAAAAACGCAGGTGTATTTCATCCTTAATCCAGCTTTACCGACAATGATTTATTTGCTGACTGATATACACCTCTATGTGATACTTATAACCCGTCATAGTCTTTGTCAAAGACCCTCGCTATATATCCCCAGAAGCGCCGAGAGTCTGAGGGTCAGTGAGGCAATCAGATCCTGACTTAACCTTTTGCACAGTGGTCATTTTCATGGTGGTACAAATACTATCTTGGGCTGTGACACAGACTAAATGCGTCACTGGCGCGTAGTCAGTGTTACTGCCCATGTCCCGGACCCATGTAACTGTTCAATAATACAAACACAAAGGAACCGGCACGAGATATGGAACCATGCCTGGATATGCCTGGAGACCTTTCGTCTCCGTTCTAGTCTAGCGCCTTCGGCGCTCGATGTTAGTGATAATAACATTAACCCAGTCTTTGACGAAGACTACTGGCGAGTCGTGTAAAGGTTCTTGAAATGTGCACCTTGATAATCGCTTTGTAACAGCACATTGAATATGTACATGTACATTAATGGACAATACGCACGTAATACGTTGTCATAGGGTAAAGTTCATCGTGGTGTCATTTTGGTCCATGAGACTACACTTACATTCGTTATAGCAGACTCCTTAATTTCAGTACAAACCACAACTTAAAAAACTCAACCTTCTTGACTCAAACATGCTAAGTAATTGCTTGAATTGTGCCTTAAATCTAGATGGATCTTTTTTTGACCATAACAAGCATGAACGTTTACGATTATGACCTTCTTTTAGTAGTTATCCGGTGTTTGAGAAGTGTAGTAATGTTGCTTCAATACCAGTTTGCTTTTATCCTCTGCGCTTTAATACTCAAAAGAAGCTAATAAAGAGATGACCGTTTTAATTTAACAGGATGTTATGAAATGTCGTCATCCTAAATAAAATCATTGCTCCCTTCCAGATGTAGTATATTAACTTTGGTCTCGCATAAGGTCACCTTGAACTCGGGTGGTTACCCAGAAACACATATGTTAGTTACCCCCTGGGTTAATGTCAATATTCGTTAATTCATAAAAATAAAATGAACGAGGACGGAGAAAATTGAACATTGATAGTTAATATGTTAAAACTGCATAACTTATTTGCTGATGTTCTTTAACAAGGAATTAAAAATACAGACTGTTAGTTTGTTGATTTATTATAATTTTTTCAATAGTAGCTCTAATATAAGCATCAACATCCATCGCTCCGTATATAAAAAGGGTTAAACATATCGTTTGGAACTATTCAGTGACTATTAAAAAAGCGGGTATGATACTCGAAAATGTACATCGGTGACTCAAAAAACTACATCGGATAACATTGAGGTAAGACATTTGATGTCAATGCCCCAAGGTAGATATCATTTACGATGTAGATTTCCATCAAGTGGACTGTCCTATAAATAGAAAATAGACTAAATGTGGTTTTTTTAACTGAGAGTGTATGCCAATTCAATAACCATGCATTGACGACAATCTACTACCCATAGACTACAAAAAACAAGTTTCTAAGAATCTTACCGACCACAGATCATTTTCAAAGAAGAAAATCGATTTCTTGTGTCAGGATAATAAATTACTTTTCTAACTGAACATGCAGAAGCAGACTATATGATGCATTCGGTTCCCTTGATAAGTAATTTGGTTTTGGCAAAATTCAACACATGTGTAACCCTTGTTATACAGAGCGATTTTCAGAAATATGTTATAGCGAGTCCCCAAAATCCCCGTATGTGGTACCAATGGGATCAATAACCAGTCGATATACCGAACTGTCCACATGTTAATGCTTTTAAGGAACATATATCATGATATTAGGAGACACACACAACCAAGTAATGCGGCTTCAATTCGTAATGAATTTAATATGAATTTCTTTATTTCTTTCTTTCTCTCTTTCCCTGTTTATTTATTTCTTTATTTATTTATCTATTTATTTATTTATTTGATTTATGTGAAAGACAGAACAATGGAAATATTTTTTAATTTTAGATGCAGGAGGAAACCAAAGTGCTTAGAAAAAACCCGCGAAGACGAGCATGGATCGACAACAAAATTCACGTGCAGCCTAAGTCCGACCGGGAATCGAACCCCGGGCCGCAGTAGTGAAAGGCAAGGGAAGAAACGCTTCGCCAACCCGTCCCCTTATATATACATAAGTAACAACAGTTTAAAACAGTACCAAGTGTATTTAATCATTATAGCGCACCAATTAGGGGTCACAAACCACACCTGTATCTTAATGTTGGCATCGCATAATACTGCACCAATGCGAATAGTTCTTAAAGACTTAAATAGTAGTCCATCTAATGTGATGACACCATACAATAACGCCGTATAGTACTATTTTTGACAAGCTCAACTGAAAATATATAATTCCCTTAGCTGCGAACCAATAAATCCATTCAAGACTGGTATCGGCACTGTCCCGAAGCGAAGTTAATTATTAATCATGAATCAAAGCTGATACAAATAATACCTAGTCAACCCCTAGTTGGTCATAACAAGTGTTTATCTGCGGATTTAAAAGAGCATCAGTCTTACAAATATACACGGTTATCATTACCATACGCAGGATAATTCTTTATCGAGTTGTCTTTCGTTTAACTCCACATATGAGTTTGCTATTTAAAATACGAAACCACTCCGTTTTGAGGGGTTTAAAAGAGTTTCACTCTTTTAGGGAGTGAATTTTCACTCGCTTACATTTAGAGAGATTATTAACATGTAATTACTATTCATCAAATAAAAGCATCTAACTTAACATTGTGTGTTATAATGATAGCTCCTTTGCAGTTTTATTTTGGGGATAGATATAGAGGTCGTAGATACTAAAGAATATTGTGGTGATTTTATGGCAAAGGAAAGGATGAGACATAGGAAGTAATAAAAAGTAAGACAGACAACAAATGAAATTTATGCATAATATTAGAGGATAATTGCAATCAAATGCTATAAAAAGAAATATAAAAAATCCAAGGTAGTAATGATTATTGGGTGAAAGAGAACAAATGGACAGAAAAGTAGAAAAATCTTATTTATTCAAAGGAAAATGTTTCCAACATTTCTGAATTTACCAAAAATACCAATAAATTGGATTAAAATCAACTAAATGTCAAACAAAAAGAAATTAATGTTGGGAATGTGTTCAAAATTTAAAATTTTGGTTAAAAAAATGCTTAAATGTCCACTTCAATGAACATTGCCGTTAGGAGTGGTAACCACCATCTCCTCTTAGAAAGACAAGGGTTAGTTTTATCTAACAGATTTTATCAACCAATAGACCTTTAACTCTATTAAACACAAACTACGTAAGAGGTGAAATTTGCATGCTGCAAAAACTTAAAATTAATGATCTTTAAAACAATAATAAATGCAAACTTTTTTATTTCCAACAGACCAATTCAACATTCCCGTTTTGTTTTTACTTCGACAACCTTGAAACTATAATAGTTCAAGGTTGTCTTTTTTTCCTAGTCACCTTGCAAAAATTAAAATCGTGTGATGCTTAATAAGTTTGAGAAAAAACAAAAGAATTCGAACTAGGTGCAATATGAATGTAATCCATGTTATTTCAACACGCGCTTATTCTAAAATAATTGTTATCTTTTTTGTGACCATCCACCAAAAAATTTCCAGTTAAGTCAGGTCAGTACAATGATTTATTTCAGATGCAAATCGAACACATCTTCAGTTCTAAATTGACTTTTTTCAAATTCATATAACACTCAACAGTATAGTTACGATTTTTCAAAGCGTAACATTTCATAAAATCTAAAACTGATGAATCTTATGTAAAGCACATTTTAAATGCTACAGTTTAGAAAATGTTAGCTTTTAAATAGTTGGGAATGGAATGAAGGTAAATATTTTGCCGGGAGCTTAAAAAGGGTATCGACATTCGAAACATGCAAAAACAACAACAATTGTGTTAGAACATGGCTAACTAGCTCAAAACAATAAATGTCGACTTAACTAGAGGTTCGGGATGGATTGTCACATTTTCACACCATCGTTTCTGTTTCTCTTTTGTAACTATATAGTGGGTGTCAAAATTACCCGGATGTCATTCAACCTACGCACCTGGATTAAATAAGATAATCTCTATTTTCATCAACCTGTCTCTTGTATATCTATATTTTTTAAATGCAGCAAAAGGTATCTAAATGTTTGCTGAATGTACAAGGTGTTTTAAAAGTCAGGTCCCATTACACAAGGTCTCCCAATAAACATGCATCACTTTTGTTTTTGATCATATCTCAGAAACCTTTGGAGTAAATTTAACTTTTTTCATCATAACAATTATTATAGTTTAGTAATTTTGGGAAAACTAGAATTACGTACGAAGACTAAATGTTACCCCCATTCCAATGGAGTCCACAGTGTAACTCATATTTGCCACTTTCATCGATCTGAAATGGCCATGTCACTCATTCATTCATTCAATACTTTATTTCAACACGGTAAAAATCAATTCAACAAAGTTGTTCTTCCATTGATCCGTATACAACAACATTAAACATGTAAACTATAAAATAAACAAGAGTTTGTTCAAGAAATTTGCATACAATTGAATAACACTTAAAAATATAAAACAATAAATATACAGATATAAACAAGAAAGATAGGTCCCATAAATACATTATATTGATCACTTAAAAATTTAAACGATAAAACCATTAAGAATAAAGATATTGAATATTGTATTTGATACATTGTGTATATATACAACAGTAAAAGGTAAAAATTAAGTAATACATAAACATCATAGTACAGTAGTAAAAGGTAAAAACAATTGATATATACATTTTATACAGCAGTAAAAGGTAAAAAAACACCACAGTAGTAGGCCTAGTGTAAATGGAAAACTCATTTTATTTATGGATAATCACCCTTTCAGGAAAGCAACTACAAAACAACAACCAAAACAACAGCGACAACAATAACAATAACAACAACATCAAAATAAACTTTGAATAAACCTTGAAAGTTGGTCTGATCACACTAGACTGTCTTCATCGTCCGGGATTTAGAACGTTTTATTGGACCAGGAGCATGATGATATGAGGCTTAAACCTGATTGTGAACATGTGCAGGGTTGCTTGAATTTTACTTAAAACTGTACCAAAATAATCAATCATGAGCTATCATCGACTAGCAGACATCAACTTTTCACGTGGAAGTGAATAACTGCTTTGTTATTTTGATTTGAATATTTTTAAAATGTCACAAGTTATATGTTTTAACACCTGTAGAGGGGAAGACAGTCATAAAGATTTTCTATTTTTATCTTATAAAAGCTTAAAACTCAGAAGATACAAAATATTTCTGAAATATACTTTCCATTAAAAGAAATCTCTGCCTTGGTTAAGGTTAAGTTTTCTTGAGAAACCAGTGAACTCTTTTCTTTTTATTTCTATTTAACGTTGCAAAATAGCAAAACCTACACATTGAATTACGGTGCCCCGTTCAGGGCTGAAAAATAAAACAAAATCATGTTTTGGTCTCTATGCAATATTTTTTTGATCTTTTAGTGTAAGTTAAAAATAAATTGATCAATAGTAACCAAAGATGTCTTTGATTAATATGCTAATCAAAATTGAGTCTCCTTGCAAAAGTCTTGTTTTCTCGAGAACGGTTCGACGGGTTTTGGTCAAAATGTCTTCGATGTGAGACTAAACTATACTAATTGTTATTATGAAAAAATGTTTTTTTATCAATTTTTTTTTAATTTATCAGTTCCTGAGATATGATCAAAAACAAAAGTGATGCATTTTTAATGGGACACCCTGTATATACAAGAACAGTTAATTTTGTTGAAAAATAAAACATAAAGTAGGATAGATAGAAATGATGTGGAACTCAAAAACATACCCTAAAACCTTTTTTTAACTCGCATTACAATGTAATATCAAAATTTTCACTATATGTTTCATATCTATAAGAAAAGATAATTGTGTTGAAAGTTGAACGCATAACGCATGAATTATGATAGATACTTGTGCCATGTTTTTTGAGTTAAAATGACCCAGGAAAAGGGTTAACAGATAACAGTGTGTCGTTAGATCATCTTTAAATGGCGGTATTCATTAATACAGCAAACGTAAATTGAATATTTTTTTGACTTTGCTTCTAGATTTCCATTTATCGAATTTAACACTTACGTTAGTTAACTTGGAATAATGACTAATGATAATGAGTACATATACATATATATCTTAAAAAACTGAGAACTGATGTCATATACACTTTTATTGACTGCAGAATTGGAAGTTAAGCATACTATAATGTATATAATACAGTAGTATTAGACAACGCATTAGAACAATATCTGATATTTCAGTGCAAGACTAATGTACTTTGTTCTTAGGTTTGTAATAATAAGATTTTTTTGTCTAGTAAGACCCGGTGGCGTCTTCAAAAATATAATACACTTAATAGCCAGAGGTATATTAGGTAAAAATACACCAGTTTATGATGTGATCAATGAAGATGACAATGAATATAACCCCGATTAGACCAAAATTTGACGTTTTGATTGAGTTACGGTTTTTGGTGTCAATGCTTTAGGGCATACTTAACCACATTTGGGTTATCCATAGTTAACCTTAGCCTAACCTGGGCATTTTACCCTGTTGCATTTAGACTCAAGACCAACTGACGCCGGGTAGTATGTAATTTACCATTTTGAAACTAACGTACACTGGCAGGATATAATTAATTATATTCTTATAAACAAAAACACCCCTACACAAACACCCCCCTCACACAAATATAGTCAAATTAAAAACGCAATTATATTTTGATATTCTCAATCTCAATTTATATTGCAATATTTTGACTGTGGACACCTCAGTATCTATTTATGTTTTTTTCATATTTTTAATTTATTATTTCATGTACTTTTTTATTTTCTAATATTTTTAATTGGTGACGTCATAATTACGTAACGCATTAAATTTCGTGGATATGTTCCCTTTTGGTCATGATAGTGGTACAGGACTAAATAGGTCTAGATGGTCCTGGAACATATATGATAAAATATATTGAATTTAGATAAAATGCACATTTATTTACGTACACAAAATTAAAATTTGTATGAATTATAATGCCAAGAGTTGAAAGCTATTGTCATAATGTTTGATTTGATTGACATTTAATGTTACCTTTTTTAAAGGGTTTGCAGCATGATTTTGTTTACTTTAATTTATGATCATGTAGACGGTTGATATATATTTAAGACTTGAAACATGGATTGCGGAATTTAAACATGTACCCGACACCCGCCGGAAGAAAGTACTTACTCGACTACCAAATGGGTATCAACACAAGGTAACATTTTCTGATGTTATACTTAACAACAGACAACAATTTTTAAAGGCTTTCCAAAAGCATAGCTGAACAGACAAATAGCCGGATTATATTGTGATTGTGATATTTCGAAACTATTATATAACTAAATCTAATGTACAAAGTTTTTAATTCTGGGACGAAAATTTTATATTAATATTTTATTTCTTTATTGACCATTTTATTGATATTTGATATCAGTATTAGCATCAAGTAATTTCAGATTTGCGATTTAAAATTGAACCTTAACGGTGACTTTATACTGATGTCGTTTGATGATTTCCAGATGACTGTCTTCTTATTTAACCTAATTTTGTTCGTTATTACTGTCTATAGTCGGTTAGTTCAGCTCATTTATTGTAACGCCTTCAATAATCTGGACTGCTATCTTTTAAGCTAATAAATTATACCACGAAGTTAATAATATCAATGACCTACTTCTCTTAAGTGGTATTTCAGGTGATTGAAAGCCTTTAAAAAGGATTAATGATCCTTCAATATCATTTTGCTCTTATCTATTGTGCCCTTTAAAGCACCGACCAAAAAGGTATATAAAAGGTGTCCATTTTTATATATACATTGATCATGTTGATATTGATCGTTACCAATAGTGGCGGGGGGGGTTTGGCTCCCTTTTTTCAACCACCCTCGATCGGACAGGTCAAGGTCCAGAAGATTCTCCTGTTTACAAACGATAGATTGGTCCTATATAATTCAAGTATACATAAAAACCAAGATTATTATTATTTTTGCTAATAAAGAAGGGAAATAGTGTTTTTATTCTTTTGGTGATTTAGTTATTATCAGTCACTAACAAAAGATAGCTATTGGGAAAAACACTATTGTGTAGTTTGTTTGACATTTTTACAGATCCTTAATTCCCCTAATTATTCAATTTTACACAAATTTGCCTAAATAGTTGGAAAAATGTTAAATATCTGCTTGATGGCGAAGGCGTTATCATTCACGATGTAGATGGGTCCAAAAGGGGACTGACCTATATTCAATAGTGTCTATAGAATCGGCATGTGAAATGTACTTTGCACTCCCGGGTTTACTATACTGATCCCATTACCATTAACATCAATGTATTATTCATAGACTTGTAAATTGGTTTACGGTTTTCTAAGACTTATTGTGACAACAGGTCATCCCAAAGGGAAATCGATGATATATTGGAACTGGGATGGGTATTCCTAGCAGTTTCTATGCTGCATTATGCTTTTCATCTGAGTCTTTTAAAGCGATCCTTGCAAATGTGAATTAGAACTAATATAAATAAAATTGCTGAATGCACTTTAAAGCTAGATGTGTTTTAGGTACATAATACACAGGCTAATCAATGTGATCAATGAAAGTTACAAAGAAGAAACACACAAGAATTAAAATGTAATATATAAATAAAATATAACGTCTGTTTGGTTGAGCTAAGGTTTGTTTTATGCCAATGCCTTGGGATTTGTTTTTCTTTTACCACATATGGGTTATCCAAATTTAATGTTCGCCTAACCTGCATATTTATTGCCTGTTGCATTTAAACTCAAGACTACATAATACTTGAAGCCGGGTATTTACAGTAATCTATCATTCTCTTTTAAATCTATCAAATTGCTTTAATCGAATTGTTTAAGTTACCATTTTGAAGATAACGTAAACTTACAGGACATATTTGAATTGTCCTTCTTTTAAACAAATGAAAACATGTTAAAAATAAAACACGGTATATTATAATCAGAGTTATGGTATTCCAAATTTCTATTGCAATATTTTGACTGTTAACCCTTTATCTATTTTTCAGGGGATTAGAATCGTAATTTTCAGGTTTGTTTTATTTGTGGCGTTACGCAACACCTTGCCTTTGGAGATACAGGATCCTCTAGGCTATGATGGTGGTCTAGTACCAAAAAGGCCCAGATGGGACATTGCATGATGGGATATCTGGTTCAATGCATTCGATATGTATAGAGAGAATAGCTACATGAATTGCTATTATTTGATTCAGTTCTGAAAGGTTCTTTTTAGTTTTTTTTTGTGAAGGCCCCAGCACATTTGGACATTTTACAGGACATATTCTTAAACATTAATAAAGATACGGTCATACTGTGGCAAGCCTATATTTTACACAGTATCGTGGTAGGTTTTTTGTTTGAGAAAATTGCATGTGATCCCTTCTAATCATTTAAAGAATCAATTTAATGACGATAGGTTCAACAAGGTCATTGACATTCTTGGAAGATTTTTTTTCAGTTGCGCGAAAGGCATAATCGCTTGCATCGTTTACTAGTGAAATACTATGATTAATACCATGATTATAGTAAATGTTAACCACAACTTAACTTTTTCAGGCAAGAGTCTCTGTAATAATGATTTAAATTGATTGACAGCATAAAATGCAGCAACCACTATTTCAATATAACAGGCACAACGTGAATGAAAAGCAAAATTCACCCTAATGCTATTCCGTTGCAAACACAAGGACGCGTTCATTTGCATTTTAGAGGTGATTTCGAATTTAGTTATATGAAATGTGCAAGTGTTTATAAGTAGTTTTAAAAAGTAATAGAACGTTCGGTTTTTATTCATGAACATTGATCACTTGGAAAATTGTAACGCTTAAAGTTTCGTGACTTAATCCACGAAAGTCGTTTTTAAAAATGCTTACTCTTGGCATTACCTTCAGCTACGAGAAGTATTTTAAGAACATGCATTATACAACTGCTCTAACTATCTGAGAAAATGAATATCATGTATTGATAATTTCGGTCTCGTTTCAAAATACAGTTGTTGTAATAAAAGAGGGATGCTCAATATATTCATGACCTAGAGTAGAAAAAGATAAGGTAGCAGTTATATCAATATGTTAGGTAGTTCAACTTAATTGATAAGTATATAGAAAGTTTCAAATAAATACCTGTTCTTGTTTCATGTTGCAGAAAATTACAATTTCCCAATTGGGACTGCTGTCCGCAACGCATAAGCAGCGAGTAGTAGTACCATGCCTGAACCGGGATTAAAAATGGAAACAGCTTTGTAAACACATGATGAACTGTTTCCTGCGTATCGCAATGTTTTAACCCTTGTCTTACCAAGGGGTGTGGGGTGGGGGAAGGGTGGAGATGATTCCCTGTCGCATAAAAACGCAAACGAATATGACCTAGGGGTTTTGGGTTGGTCGATATGACGTACATTTTGGTCATATGCACCGCGTTTGACAGCAAATGCAACTCACAAAAATAGTATGATTGACCTTTTTGAACATCAAGATTGCATGCATGTGCTCTTTTAAAATTAGTGTTCAAAAATGTCAATTTTAAACATTAGTGTTAAAATCTGAACATGCATGACGCTTGTGATCACGCAAGTGTTCAAAATTGATATTTTGAATGCATACGTTCAAAATTGAACACTGACTCTGACATCTGATGTGTTCAAATTAAATTGTTTAAACACGTACCAGGTGTTAAGATAGTGCAAAAAATGTCAAATATTTGTCATACTACCAATCAATAGGAAACATGTGAGCAATGTTTAATTTTTCGGAAACTTGAAAGTGGTAACTTATAAACAGCATGCAGTGATAATGTATCGTGAGTGTCAAAATACGCCTTGAAACCTGCCTGAACACTAGCGTCTCCGTCGGGTGATCGGAAAAATCTGCAGTGTACTATAGAGTAGTATAGCCCATAATCTGTACGTAAACCCGTCCTTCTAATTTTCACACCTTTCAAATACTTTTTTCTTTCAAGGCATGAACCAATGCATTTAAATGAAGATTTTCTAATCCTGCGGTTCTTTGATCGCCTACGTTTTAAACTTAATAATTATATACAAATCAGCGCCCGATTACTTTTCATCCTCCATATGTTGAAATGTCAAAGACCATGCTGAAAACAATTGTTAAGATAATCATCCCATAAGGAGGAACATAA